>JAEMWC010000711.1:150000-157500 GCA_016490735.1 Pachyseris speciosa
AAACGTCAGCTAATCGAATCCCTGTACGGTGGTCAATTTACATTATCAACTCCGTTGATAAACCAAATTTTCGTATCAAAGAACCTGCACTGGCTCCCAGTTGAGCAGAGGATCGATTTTAAGATTCTCATTACAACTTATAAGATCTTGCAAGACCAATCCGCAGATTACCTGCATGAAATCTCTTATTGCAGCATACTATCCACGGCGCGAAATTTACGATCTGTGTCACGTTTGTTACTTCGCTGTCAAAAAGTTAAAACTGATCATGATAGTTATGGTGGCAGAGGCTTTTCGTCTGCCGCACCGAAATTATGGAACTTCACACCAGAGGGCGTTCAGAAAAATAACATTGTCGACTTTTTTAAAACCAAGCGAAAGACTTAAATGTTTTTTTTTTTTTTTTCAAGAAAAGAAAAAGGCTTTTTTTTAGTTAGGAGCCAAATCTTACTTACATAATTAAACTAGGTAAGGTCTTTCTTCCTAATCTTTATTTAAAGAAATTTGTAAAATTGTAAGGTGCATTGGTTTCGAGAAAAAGCGCCCTGTAAGAATGTAAATATCGTATGAACGATGACGTATATGCTACCTTGACCAAGAAAATCTGATGACACTCACTAGCGCGTAAGCAGACTTCATATGATCCCTGACGCAGTTTTTTTCCCTGAAATAAAGGCTGCCACTACATTGACATTGTATTATATTGGTTTAGACAGATTGGTACACGCGATTTTTTTTTGGATGCCTATAACCAAGACTATATGCCAACACACATATAAATTCAATTGATTTTATCACTTGAGCTTAAGCTCTCACGTTACGTTGATTTTTGCTTCTGATGATCGTGGACGTATTTCGAAAACCTTCTCGCATTGTTCGGTCACCGCTTTTTCCGTAGCTTTATAACGTTTCCTTCATTTCTGGTTCGAAAGAATACATAACGAAGCGTTGAGAAGCTTGTTCAGTAGCCGCCATTTTGAAAAGCGTGGTTGTCTTGACTGTGTTTTGACGCGTAACACACAAATTCTAACATGGATTCTCATTGGCTGAAACACGAGTCGGGCCTGTCCTTATATTATTTAGGGATACTGTTCCGGACTGATAACACTTTATTAAACTTTATCTAACAGAGTAGGATTCGTCGAATGTCCCAGAACTAGCCTGAAGGGTATCGATCCGTCAATTATTTCTTATGCTGTTTATATCATAAGCAGCTTTAATTTCAGTATAATTAAAGGCACTCAGAACAAATCCTAAAGTGACATGAAAGGTCGCTACACTGACAAATTTGAAGATTCTGCTGACGTAAGAAGTAAAGTTGAATAAATAAACTTGCACGGAAACACAACTACTGCAGTGCAGAATTAAGTAACATCAACTAAAGGACAACAGGAAATCTCTCTCCTCGAGTCTTCCTTCCGTTACTGTGAAAGCTTGAAGAAATGAGCGACTTTGGAAAGATCCAGTAAGTTTACCATTTTAATTTTTTTTTGTCGGAAGTATAACAGCTTTCAAACATGTTCTGAACTCTAAGAATGCGCAGTCATAGTGGAAGTGCGATATTTCTCGACTTCCTAAAAGCAACTTTCTGTGGTCTCTCGTTTCCCGACCTCTGCTCAAGTGGAGCGCAAACTCTGCGTACGAGGCTTATAAAAAGTTATAGAGGAAGAAGGCAAACAAGTATTATGCGCCGCGTGGGCTTGATATGATAGGTACCGGTCTCTGGTCACAGCGTTGCGAAAATTCATTAAAGCAAGCTTGATGTCTAAGCTATTCTCCTAGCCCCAGTTGTTTTAAGAGAGAATAGCGGGTATGTTACTCTCCAGTCGGTAAAATGTATTGGTTTCAGTACTGACACTTTATCTGCCGATATCAGGAGCATCCACTAGAGGAAGATATCTGTTCTTTGGACAACAGGGGCCTGTTCTTACACATGGAAAGGCTTCGTTCTGAGTCCCGTGAGTAGTTTTCCTCAATATTTGCAAGGTGGAAGGAAGTTCCGGTTTAGGTTTGATAGAGGACAGCACGTGGCGCGTGATGAGAGCAAAACCTAGTGCGTGAAACGTGAAAGGAACTTTCAAGTTCAAGTTTCAAGTTCAAGCTTATTTCAACTCTTTTACAAGTGGATAATTCTTGGTGGACTGGGCCGCAAATAGCTTTACAGCTAATCGAGGCGGACCAGTCCTTGAATATTACTATTATAAATATTAATATTATTATTAATAATATTACTGATTCGTCTTACGGGGGCGTTAAAGAACCACTAGGGACGTAACTAAACCCTGCAAGTTCAAGTTCAAGTTCAAGTTTATTTCAACTCTTTTTCAAGTGGATAATTCTTGGTGGACTGGGCCGCAAATAGCTTTACAGCTAATCGAGGCGGACCAGTCCTTAAATATTATTATTATTAATATTATTATTACTGATTTGTCTTACGATTACATTAAACAGAATCAAAAATCGCTTAACAAAATGTAAATATTACTGTCTAGGTAAAATCTAAAGGGGAAAGCTAGAGACTAGAACTTGACTCCAGTCGGAAATTTAATTTTTCATCATGTTAATTAAGGTATCTATCTCGACATATGAGTTTTCCGATTCTAGTATTTCAATTAGTTTTGTTCTTATAGTTTTTTTAAAAGAGTTTTTGGATAAGTTTTTTAGAACTAAAACAGATACGTGATTCGTCAACTTATGTATGCACGTGACGTGCGATTTGTCTCCGAAGATATGTGGGACCTGTGAATTGTCATTGTCATTGTCATTGTCATTGTTAATTTCGTGGAGATGTTAAAATTTCCGGAGATATTATAACCCGTCGGGTTCTTCTGAAAATTACAGACTTTCAGACGTGGTTTTGGTTTGGTCAAACATCTCGACAGAGTGACCGTTGAGAGTCATCTTGAAACCTTTTAGGACTTCTTGTGGACCCTGTTGTCTGGGGCGAATCCTCCGCGGATGGTGCTGTAAAATAGGGTGCAATGTTAATCCCAGGGAGATTCGATCTTCAGTTACTGGACAAGAATTCAAAGACTGACCAATACTAACTACTATGTTTTTAAAAGAAACAATATGAAATTGGGTCGAGTGTTTTGTGTTACCATTGGCGAGCCGTATCGCCAAATCCCTCACCTAGCTGGAATCGGACTTGGCGCAGGTTGAAGATAAGCAGAAATTGTTGAGAACGGATATCGACCATCTAAAGGCAAAATCGAAGAGTTACAATCAGTCAAGGAAACTGCTGGGCAGCACAATGGATTTACTTTCAACCCTACGCAAAGAACTGCTCTACTTAGAAACCCACAGTCGCTGAAGAGAAACCTCAAACCTGCCGGAACTGAGGAGGAATATGATAATTGACGGAAGATTTTTTTTTTATATTCGCCAAGTCTTGGCAGGGTCACCGCAACAGCGTGAAGTCAATTACTGCGGGCCCAATGCAAGTGAGTAGGTTGGACACTAGGGGTGGTCACTGCCTGCAGTGCCTCAATAGAATTTTTGAATAAATTATGTACAATAGAATGAAGATTTTTATAGAAAAACATCAACTACTAAGTTTATCCCAATATGGTTTTCGTCAAGCACACTCAACTGAACATGCTATACTTGACATGGTAGAAACCATCCGTACCAATATGGATAAAAGACGATTTTCTTGTGGGGTGTTCATTGACCTTAAGAAAGCTTTTGATACTGTAGACCATAAAATATTACTTGCCGGGGATAAACTTAATTTTTACGGTTTTCGAGGAATCATTAATGAGTGGTTTTCCTCTTATTTAACAAATCGTACTCAAACAACTGAGATTAACTCTTACATTTCGGATAAAGAAGTGGTTACTTGTGGTGTACCCCAAGGATCCGTTTTAGGGCCGCTCCTCTTTTTGTTATATGTTAACGATGTTCAACATTGCTCCAGAAAACTTAAATTTTTCCTTTTTGCAGATGATACTAATCTCCTTTACTCCCACGAAAATCTCAGAACATTAGAATTAATTGTAAATGCTGAATTGGACAATTTATTTAATTGGCTAACCTCAAATAAACTTACACTTAACATAAAGAAAACAAACTTTATTATTTTTCGCCCACACCAAAAAAAAACTTAATTACCGACCCCAGATTAATATTTTTGACAGTGAAGAAAATAAGAATGTACCTCTTGAACAAAAGAACTGTATTAAATTTCTTGGGTTATTAATTGATGAAAATTTAAGTTGGAAAAACCATATTCATGCCCTCACAACAAAAATAAGCAAAACTGTTGGTTTAATTGCGAAATTAAGACATATTGTTCCTAATGGAACCCTTCTTGATATTTATAAGACTCTCATTGCTCCTCATATAACGTATGGACTAACTTCTTTGGGAAATGCATCTAAGACCTTGTTAAACAAAGTCCTTGTCCTTCAAAAAGGTGCACTCCGTCTTATTCACTTTGCTCAACCAAGGGAGCATGCAATACCCCTCTTCTTGAAAGGAAAACTTCTACCGCTCCAATTCCTATATTATGAGAAAATTGCTAATTTAATGTACAATATCAGTACTAATTCTGCACCGACTAATATTTCAAATTTATTCTCTAAAATTGCCAGTATTTATTCTTACAGCACACGCTCATCAACATCTGAGCATTTTTTTACTGAACAATCCGCACTTAGTGTTCAAATTAAGGCCTTTTCACGTGTTGGTGTTAAAATCTGGAATGGGATACCAACTAGAATAAAAAACTTATCCAAAAACTCTTTTAAAAAAACTATAAGAACAAAACTAATTGAAATACTAGAATCTGAAACTCATATGTCGAGATAGATACCTTAATTAACATGATGAAAAATTAAATTTCCGACTGGAGTCAAGTTTTAGTCTCTAGCTTTCCCCTTTAGATATTACCTAGACAGTAATATTTACATGTTGTTAAGCGATTTTTGATTCTGTTTAATGTAATCGTAAGACGAATCAGTAATAATATTAATAATAATAATATTTAAGGACTGGTCCGCCTCGATTAGCTGTAAAGCTATTTGCGGCCCAGTCCACCAAGAATTATCCACTTGAAAAAGAGTTGAAATAAACTTGAACTTGAACTTGAACTTGCAGGGTTTAGTTACGTCCCTAGTGGTTCTTTAACGCCCCACAGAATTAATTAAGGCACGAAGCTTTAAGGAAACTCTTCTGAACTTTTTGCAGAACCACCCGGGGATGAGTGGAAGATGCTTAAAAACCCACAGAGCTTCAGTTTTTATAGAAAGATCCTGCGCTTTTCTGACAAGGAAAGTTGATGGATTCCGGTTCATTCTTCAGTATCTATGACGATATTCCAAAGGAGTTAACCGACCAAGCAAAAACTTTAATTATAGAAGAATGCATCTTTTAGCAGATCTGGATCTGAAAGTTGTATATTGACGGTAACTTTACTTCAGTCTATGCAAATTTAAAACTGCAACGCGTATGTTATATTTTTGTAATGGTAATGGATAATATACCGCACATATCACATAGTTTCATGGCGGTTTACAATTCTTCTCCAGGGTGAGATCGGACGTCAGCCTATAAAGGCGCCTCTGGCAGACGCTATCAGCCCATATTTGATCTCACCCACCCACCCACACACCCAACCCACACATGAATGTCAAGACAGATGAAAGGTAGACCACCACACCGGGAACTACGTCCCCTACTCTTTTCGAACAGTGTGTGGTTTCTTTAACGTCCCACAGATTATTAGGAACAAGTGTTGTGAGACGGGACCTACGGTTTATCTTCCTTATCCGAGAAGACAAGAAACTCTAACCGTTTCAGATGTAATTACATAGGCAGCACTTTCTCCTCAATTATTTAAAGACCCCGAGTGTTGGTCCGGCCGGGGTTTGAACCCGCGACCTCCCGCATAGTAGTCCGGTGCTCTACCACTGAGCTAACCGGGCGGCGGTTATTTTACCGTCTCAGGTTTCACGTTGGTACATAGTCCATTCTCGACCCCAGAGCTCTTCCCTTTTGCGCATGTCTAACGGGCGTGACGGCGGGAAGAGCTCTGGGCAACTCTACGCAAAATTCCAGCTCTGATTGGTTATCAGTTGAAACAGTGCAATTACGTCTGATTGGCCAACTCATTACGCGCGAAAAACTGAACTTACAGCCCGTGGGTTACTCTTGTGAAGCAAAATAGCCTCAAAAAAAGGTTCATAAGACAAACATAAGAGAAACCCCAAAAAAGTCCTTCCTTGTGTTTCGGGGTTCTACCTTTGAGCGTAATTTAGAGTCTTTATCGTCTTTTCGTAAGGCATACTGGAAGGGTTTTAATAATTCAAACAGCGACGCCAATTTTGGTTTGAAACCTCGAGCATGCCCTGTGAGACCTCAATAGCCATATTTTGGCTACGCTTGCGTAGAGTTACCCAGAGCTCTTCCCGCCGTCACGTCCGTTAGACATGCGCAAAGGGAAAGAGCTCTGGGGCCTTACTAGCCGCGTTAGCATGAGCAAAACTCAATAGAATTTTTACTTTAAAGTGAGGTTTCGTAAGGCTAATTAACAGACATACAAAAGAAAATCAACTCAGAAGTGGTTTGCTAATTGGCAAGCTATTAAGTGAGCTTTCAGCCAATTAGGTAGTTTACTCTTTTTGAATAGGCTTCTAATTGAAGCATTTACACATACAATGTTTCATTTTTCTTTCTTCATTTTCTATGCATAATAACCCGCCAACGCGGGTAGGGTAAACTCTGAGACCCAGCAAGACCGTGGCTTGAGGCCGATTACAGATTTCTCTTAAGGCTTTAGGTAAGTGTCTTTGTTTGTCCTTTTGTTAGATCAATTGTTAGATGATTGCATATCCAAATCTATAACTCCACATTCGCTAACGTACAGCTATTCTTCAGTCTCCGTTCTTTCATTATTATCACACGCGGTTCACCCACAAGGAAACAACTGTGAATAGAAATTTCTCTTTATCTTTTCTCTCGCAATGCTCGCCGAATCCGAAGCAATCTTACTTGGCAAGGAGACTAAAATGCGGCATAATTTTCCTTCAGGAGAGTTGCAGTTCACAAGAGGTTGAAAATTTTTGGGCTCTTGAAAGGAAAAGTGGCTCTTGCCATCATAAAGGCGCACTTTCCTTAGGTAAAGGATGCCCTAGATTTCGATATAGAATCCTTGCATACAGACCGGCAGCGAAAGGCCGTTATATGCGCATCACGTGCGTCATACAAGGCGCACAATTTTTGCTTTGCAATATTTACGCTTCCAACAAAACAAAAGAGCAGATACCTTTTAGTACGGAAAAGGAGAAATTTAACTCTATAAGGAAAAGTAAAAATATTATTGATTTTTTTATTCCCAAATTGTTTATTTTCTTTCGGTTCTCACGAAAGGTTTCACAGGAGCTTTTAGCTCTCAGTTTATCAGTTAACTTTTTGTCGAACAGGAATGCCAGAGGCTGACGGATTCGATGATTGGAACACAAAGAAAAATTTGTCAAGAGATTCCTTGATCCCGATATG
>JAEMWC010000711.1:167500-215000 GCA_016490735.1 Pachyseris speciosa
AAGACGCTGAAACGTCTTCGAAGAAATTTCATGTTTGTTGAGAAGCCTTCCGCCTTCCAGCAGTCATCTCTGGGAATTCCCCGCCGTGTTGGGCGTGACGTAACGAAGCAAATACCAGGCACCTCAAAGTGCCCCTGGAGCTGGGCCCAAGATGATGACCCCGATCGTGTCCCACGGTTCCTGACCAAGGCTGTGTGTCCTGATTGCGGACATTACTGCCGCTCGGTCTCGTATTACCACAGGAGTCTGATGCCGAGGTGTGACGTCAGAACTGGAGAAATTGTTTGGAAATGGACCCTCGTGGAACTTCCTGTGGCCTTCATGTATGATCCCTGACGATTGCGCTCTGCATGCTGGCCTATGTTTGGACTTTAATTTGATGCAGTTTTCAGTTTACATTACGTACTACAAAGATGAATATTTTAATTTTATAAAGTTTAATGCTGAATTAGCTAAAAAAATATTGAAAACCATAATGTTATACCTATTAAAAGATAAAGAAGTGAAATTTACATTATAAATCTATATTCGTTCATTTAATTTATTTAGTATTTATGAGACCTGGGAACGTTTCAGTACCCAATAAGAACCATTCAAATGTAAATGATTTATTTATAATTGTTATTTATTAAAATTATCTATTAAATAAATAAAAAAGTGGTACATAAGGTCTTGCAGTTTATCTTAAGGCGTGCATCCTCGACTAATTTTCGTTTTCTTCTTGGGAAAAGAAATGTGCAAATGACAGCACCCGTGTTTCTCTGATAGAGCGCTTTTCAATTGAGTGTCGTAAAACCAAAACCAAGGCAATTACTCTGACCAATCACAACATACACAAACAATGCAATGAGCCAATCGGAACACAAAGCAATCACATGTACCCGGCGCCAAGCGCGGGAAAATTCACATGCGCAAGTAACAACTTCTACTTCTATATTGGTTGAGAAGGTGGCCCGAGTTTTTTCAACCGATCACCGAGGGAAGTAAAGCAAACGCGAATTACTTTCTACACTAAAAAGAAAACCACTCTATCGGGCAATGAGTTGTCTTATATTTTTATTTATGTTAACTTCTAAGATAATTCATCAAGGGTCAATTTTACTGTGAACACTGTTAAGAAACCCTGTGGCAGATCGTAATGTTGCTCAGTTGGGATTTAATGACTGATCAGGAGTTAACGATTTTTGTTTCATTCCCAAAAGGTAATCTCACGCGCTTATTCTTTTAGGAAAAATGAGATTTTTAAGATACTTGATATGGAAATTAAATCTTTGCGTAGCTTTTAATGGACTAAACGTTTCTGCCAAAGGCTTCTCAATATAGTTCTGACTGACGAGTATCTCCATTGTGCAAGATACAACAGAAGCTCAAATATACAGCCAAGGACTCTCATGCACGGTGTCAAAACTAACATCTTCTTAAGTTTTTCAACAAAAACAAAAACTAGTGGTATTCCTACTAAGCAGCTTAGTATTGCTGGAACGCTGGATGGATACAGCCAAAAACCACGGACGCGGAACTCTGGCTAAGAGAGCCTGGGGACGAAGTTGGCTTGACAAAGAGAGGGCCGCGACTGGTCTACGCCAACAAGCTAGTGAAAGTGGAATCTTTGTGTCACATTTTTTTATTGTAGGAGCCCAGACAAGTGGGTCATCAAAATAGGAACGTAATTTAGGTCACCAACTGTTGTGTAAAGACTATAACAGAAACTAATCATTCAAAAAGCAGCTTTTATCAGTTTTTTTTTTTCATCTTATTCGCTGAGAGCTGAGAGGAAAAAACTGCCTCAAAAAATATTTTTGTCTCAATGGGAGTTTACCTTCTCTCCGTAGAAAAACCCTACAAAAGGAAAGACGAGGAAGTGTATTATCGAATAAAAAACAAAATAGAAAATAAAGGGCGGGTAAAGAGGGAACAAAACTTCAGTGTATAGCCTGCTTAGCGGGACCTGGGTCTGACTAATAATTGACAACGCGGGACGAGTTAAAATAAAAAAAAACTAGAAGTGAGTCACCGACTGTCAATTATACCCAGATTAAAACAATTCGTTTTATGTTACACAAGATGAATGAAAGCCACCGAAATTCAAGCCATTTCCATGGCCTACAGAACAGGCGTATTTTGGGGGCGAATGAGGGCTGGAGCGAGCGAGGGCTAGGGCTGTGTTATGAAACAAGGAGACTGGGGAGAGAAGTAAGGGTGAAAAGGAGGTAGGAGTCAAGCAGAAATACGAAGGAGCGGAGCACCACAGGCTACCATTTCCACACATTTTGCCCAGTTCTGACGTAACTTAACGCTGAGTGGTAATAATTCGTCCACAATAATTCGGACACAAAGCCTTGGCCAAGACGCGAGGGACACAATCAGGTTCATCATCTTGGGTCCAGCTCCAGAGGCACCTTATCCGCATTGTGACGTCACGGCCATAGCGTCGGTGAAGTCCCAGAGGTGATTGTAGGGAGGGGTAAGGTTTCTACACTAGCAAGAAGTTATGGTGGAGCCTGTTTCGAAGTTTTACATTGTTTTAATACAAAGGAAATTGATTTATTTCGACACAAAGAACACTACTAACAATTAGTTTCCTCACTTACATTGTGGTACTTACACTACCGAAAATACGATACTTGGATTGCTTGCAATACGATACCTGCACTACTTAGGATACTACCCTACTTACAATAATATATAGATTTAGCCAAGCCTAAAAGCAGAGCTCCACGATTATTATCTTTTGGTATTGAGCAACTTCGCATGGCTTTCGTTGCACCAATATTTTATGTTTAGAGCAGTCAACAGGAAATCACCAAAAGAATACATGATGCAATGTGAAATCTAGGGCAAAATTTATCATAGTGACATCGGTTTGACGTTTGCAAGATTTTTACTGAGGAATTAAAGGCGCAAAGACACGAAATAATATTGACACTTCATCAAAAAACATAACATAACATAATATACAAATTTATTCATGATGCTTAATAGATAAAATAAAGATGAAAATACATCTTGAAAAGGAAACACGAGGTCAACCCTATAATTTTTCTAGAAAATAATAAAAACTATTACCTAGAACAGACGAAACATATAATAAACAAGGATCAATATCACTTCAACAAAAATGCTAATGTTTTGTTAGAAATCCGGAATGAGTCAAGTCAGGAGCCCATGGGCTCGTAGTCAAATGGAAAATGATGGGTTTAATTATAATTGCTCAATATCTGTTTTGTCTCTTTCTTGTATTGGCCCTAAGGCATATGAAAAGAGTAGGGAATATTGGCGACTGAATTTGGGAAACGAAAGATGATATTACCGGACCGAACTGTTTCAAAAAATTGTGTCAATTAACAAGGGGAAATTATGCCGAGCTTACACAAAACCAGAAGCCCATACAATGGGCTCCTGACAAAACCCGACACGTTTCATAGAAAAATGCAGGAGAATTTCACTCATTTTCTCAAAAATATTCCCAGTTTTTAGATATTCTGGTCAAAGTAGCTGCGATGTAGTGTGAATGCAGTGTACAAGACTGAGCGTGACCTGCACGTCTGTATACTCATTGCCGCGATCTGATGTAATTTTACTCAGTTAAAGCAATAGAATTCTTGGCTTGAAAATGGTTTTCCCCACTTCGTTTATAAACGTGTTTTAAAGTATAGGAAGGTTATGTTCAGACTTACATAGCTTTCCTATATTGTATTTTTTTTATTTCATAATTTTAATACAGTTAAACCCCCTATAGGAGGGGGGTGAATAGGGGTCAGCAAATCCGTCGATCCGTGTTAATTTTTCGCAAAATCCGCCAATCCGCAGATATTTTTACAAAAATCCGAATCCGCAGCGACAATAAAGCCAACTAGGCACGTTGCAAAGTGTTAAGCCCTGGTCAAACGGCGCATGATAGTCGATGATAGTTGATGATAGTCGATGATAGTTGAAGCGCGCGCTTTCGTTTGACCACCAACTATCATGCACTATCATCGACTATCATCAACTATCATTCATTTTGAGCTTGTTCAAATTCTTCATGATAGTCGATGATAGTTTTTCTCGTTTGACCACGCGTATGATAGTTCATGATAGTTTTAGGTCAGCTGTTTTCCCCGAAAATCGGCGGGCTCGTTTAAAATGGCCGCCAAAAGTTCCTCGCGAGGCTCAGCTTACGTGTTTATATCCAAAATGATAATCATGACAACGAAAATATTGAAGACCAAGATAACATAGAGAAGATATCTTCTGAAGAAAGTGTCAACTCACAAGAATCCAACGCTCTCCAGATTCATCCTCCGTATATCCCTCCAACAAATCGATTACTATTAAGCAAGCTGCCGCCCTCTTTCGTCGCGATAAATTCATACTTCTACAAGTTTGTCTCTCGCGAAGCCATTTTAGTGCTCACATTTTACGCTGAAAGATCCTGGAACTAGCTGCTCGAGTGACCTTTGCTCGCGCGACTGCCGGTGAACTATCATCAACTATCATCGACTATCATGCGCCGTTTGACCATGTGAATGATAGTTGGTGATAGTTGATGATAGTCTGGAGAGAATCAACTATCATCGACTATCATGCACCGTTTGACCAGGGCTTTACACTCGAGCGCGAGACGCGAAACAAAGAAAGGAAAGACATCCTCGCGCTCGCGCGCGTCCCCACCGCTCTAAGATTAAAATGTTTGCTGCCGACATTTGAAACCTGATGTAATTAGGACAGCGTGCATTTTTGTATTTGGGTTACGTTTTAGGTCTTTTCGAATCAATCAGAGGACAGGTTCCTACAGGTCTTTGAAACGTCAAGTTACCATGTTTAAAAGAGTGTAGCGAAATCTAGGTTTAATCCCCACCTGCCACTGTTTTGTAATCACTTAAGAAATCTAATCTAAAGACAATAGAAGTCTCGTAGTATAAAACATAACAATCCGTTTTAACCTCATGTGCTCGCGTAGTTTTACTACACTTTTCCAATTGCTGGAATCGACGCAGCACCGAAACTTGTTTTTATGAAGGAAGTCGTCTTCTTTGGCACTCTTCTCGGTAAAAAAAAAAAGCGACGCAATCGATGGTCACCCTCCATTTTGACCGTGCCGATGGTACACGTGGTGGTCTGGTGAGGACAATGGCTTTTTGTCTGGCCAGAAGCCGAGATCCTGGAGTCCTAGATCGGGTCCTAGAGTTTTCTGGAGTCCTATTACATTGTAGGTCAAAGATGTGTTAGCCCTTTAACTATCAAGCATTTTGCCGAAAAACACCTTTTGAAACTCGTCGAGCCATTTTCTGGCCAGAATCTTGCCAAAAAGAACCAAAAACTGCCCCAAAACTCTGTTTGCTGGTGGAGCTCCTCGCGCCCTTCTCTCCCTGATGCGTAATATTAGCTTTCCAAGTTCGGCCATGTACAGGGTTGAAACGTTTCACTGCCCCCTCTGCTTCTACTTTTCGCTTTTCTTGCCTCGCTTTCAAGTTTCTCTTGCTGGGCATTTTCTTTCGGTGGGAAAAGATTTTTGGAAAACGTTTAGGATCATAGGATTAGATGGAAGAAAGTGAAGTTAGGTAGAGGAACAAGATTTTCATTTAAATATTTGGCTCAACGTCACTCGGTTTTTTCCCGTTTTCTCCAACATGTTTGACGGATTCGTGCTCATTCGGGTATGGTTTAAAAGATCTCTTCCCCCTACACATGCTCATGTGAAAGTTGTCCATGAGCATTAAAACTGGTGACGTCACAAGCGGTACAAGGAACGTGGTTCTGTGCGGCCGGTTTTGGCCGGTGTGGTAGTCAATGGTACTCGATTTGGCATCTTATGGGCAAATTGGGTTGTTTTATGCTCAAAGGTGGCTTTTTTTTTTTTCAGAAAATTGTGCCCTTTGCTTAATCTGGTCTAGTTCTAAGGTTAGGCAGAAAAAAATTGAAACAGACCGCCAAGTAAAGTTCCGAGATCCCCACTTCAAAACAAAATCCATAATCCACGCTGAAATATTGAAGAAATCCGTGATCCACTGAGCGTTCAAAATCCGCCAATCCGTAAAATGTATCCTCAAAATCCGAAATCCAAGTATTTTTTTTAGCCAAATCCGCCGATCCGCGAACCTCTTCATCCCCCTCTTATAGGTTATGAGGATATTATTGTAATGGTTATTTTGTAGTTTTAATTTGTAAATTAATTATAATTGTAAATTTATTTTTAATTGTAAATCATTTAAGGGAGGGCCACAGGTCTATCAGCTTTTAACTGTAAAGTGTTACCCTCGTAAAATAAAGTCGTGTTTTATTCTTCGAGTGTAAAACAGTTGTAACTGTCTTGGTACGCAGAATGACGTCACTATTATTGGTTTTTCAGAATTTGACTAAATTTCAGGCACCATTTGGCTGCAATTCTTTACCATTTAGAATGAGCAGGATGGGCCGAGCTCTTCAGTGTTCTGAGTCACGTTTAAACCAGCTTTGCTTACGGCTCCAAATTTTATTTCAATTCCATCTTAGCACGGTAATAAAAGACCAAAGAGTTACTTAGCACACTTCTTGTAAGTTGACCAAAAAAATCCCATAATTAGATGGTTATTTCCCTGGCTATAAGGGTGAAAGTACCGTAACACCTTTGTCTATATCGCTGACTTAGTACCGAACAAATACGTGGTATTGGTATTTTTTCGCAATTGCAAATTAGAAATCTAGCTTCGACACTAAGTCAAAATCTTCCTTACCTCTGGGTTTTTTTCTGCTGTTGTATGCTATGAATTAATAAATTGCCACGTAACTGTTCTGTTTCAAGTGAGTAAATCTAGTACTTGAAAAGGTGTCATTAACATATTTACCGAAATTGAAAACTGCTCTTTTGATATGCATCGCAGGTTGTGAATCAACGCTCTGTCAACCGGAAGTGCAAAAGTCGGAAAATTCTATCTGGTTCTATATACAACAGGGACCATTTAGCCGATATATGGAACTAGCAAAAACAGTTGCCTACAGTACAATTCTCTCTCTGTGGCCACGACAACGAGATCATGCGCATTTGAAGAACACTATAGTGAACAAAAGCACGTGCGCTTTCACTTTTACGTGAAAGTCTCGCGGGTGCTATGCGGTGCTTTTAATTACTGTCGGCCCTTGTTCACTTACGTCAGCGAAACCAACCACATTTAATGATCATGGCATGAGTGAAAATAACCATTATATAAAGGACCATTATATAAACTGAACCGCCGTGTTTCGCTTGAGAAGTGCCCGATGACGTGCATTTGTAATAAATGTAAATATCAAGTCTCAAAAGTGAACCGTTATATATAGCACCGTCTAAAAAAAACAACATTGAACTGACTTGCTTGCTTCTGCAGAAAAGAGACAAAACCGTCAGTTCGGCGATGAATCTCTCAAGCAATTAATCTGTTTCTATCAGTATTCGTTGCTTTACTGCCCGGGGTGGGGGCTTACTCCCTTATATGGGCTATATAGGTATGTGCGGCCCCAAAGGGTATGGTTGTTTAGCCGTTTTGGTCTGAAATAGGGTATCAATTTTGACCATTTGGGTCTGAAATAGGGTATGGTTTGTGCACTCCAGTCTTGAATTGGGTATGTTTTCTAGACGAAGCTACTATCATCACGCGATAATACCATCAACAAAAAACTTTATTTTTTCTCTTTTAATTATGTTTACGCCAGTTGTGTACGTGAAGTGAAATAGGCTGGTCTGAAATAGAGTATCAAATGTTTGGTCAGGTCTGAAATAGTGTAGGGAAAATCGCAGATTTTGGTCTGAAATATGGTAAGGGTTTCAGGAAACGGGCCGCACACCCCCACCCAATTTTTCTGGGAGTACCTCCCACAGGCTTTACTGTTGTGATTTTCTCGTCGTTTTTGGGACTCGATCCATCTAGAGTTCCAGCAATATATTACTTGATAACTGATACCACTAGTTTTATTTTTGGTTTGAAAAGACTGGAAGGATTTGGTTTTGACACCACGTACGCCAGGCCTTGGTTGTTTTAGCTTCTGGTTGTATCTTGTACAATGGCGATACTCGTCAGCCAGAGCTAAGAAGCTTTCCTTTGGTCTTAACTTTCGTGGATCGCAAAGATCTGATTTTTTTTTTATCAAGTATTTTAAGGATCTCATTTTTCCGTAAAAGAATGGCCGCGTGAGTTTGCCTTTTGGAAATATCGTTTAACTTCTAGTCAGTCATTTAATCTCAAATAAGCCACATTGCAATATGTGGGAGTGGTTTACAGGGTTTCTCAATTAACAGTCAGTTCAGAAAAATTGTCCCTTGATGACTCACTGTTGAAGTTAACATTAGATTGAAATTGAAAACATCTCGTTGACTGATAGAGTGGTTTTCTATTTAGCGAAGAATTCGCGTCTGCCTTACTTCGCTCCTCGACCTCAACCAGTGAGAAGCAAAACCACAAGCAATCGTTTACTCACGCGTACGTATTTTCTCGTGCTTATTCCGCTGTTTGGGTCCGTTTTTTTATCAGACAGTAATTCATTTGCTTTAACCACAGGGTGCAGACGAGTTTCGTTCGATCGGACACGACAAAGTCTCACCCTCTTAATTCAACATATGTTTACTTTGTAATAACAATGAAGATTGCCGAAATGAAACTCTTCTGAATTGTGAACGTTTTCTGCAGTTCGGCAATCTTTATTGTACAACGGTAAACATAGTTTTGAATTAACAAGGTGAGACTTTGTCGTGTACGATCGAACAAAACTCCTCTGCACCCTGTGGTTTTACCAGTTTACAACATCCAATTGAAAAGCGCGTAAAACACGCTAGCTGTCATTTGCACATTTGTTTTGCCAAAGCGACTACCAGAAAACGGGTGAGGATGCACTCCTTAATCAGGATAAAGTACAACAACTTTTGCAATGCCCTCTTTGTCTTTTTTTATTCTAAACAATTAAACTGTACACATCAAATAAATTAATGGAAATAAATAACAACTTCTAAATAAACATTAACATTTGAAAGGTTAAAATTTAAAAAATTTCTCTTTTTCTTTTCTCATGGAAATGGATAAAATGAAACAAATAATCACTTCTTTGTTAAAGAAAACGACCATTGCTCAATAAATTAATTGAACTAATACAAATCAATAATGTATACAAATGTATTAATTTCACTTCTCTATCTTAGTTCATTAGATAAATCATTTTGCTAATTCAACAGTAAATTTTATAAAAGTATTTCATCTTTGTAGTAAGGTATGTAGTAAACTATGAATTTAAAGTTCAAGTTTCGGCTCACGTGCAGACTGCAATCCTCAGGGATCATACATAAAGGCCACAGGAAGTTCCACTAGGGTCCATTTCCAAACAGTCTCTCCAGTTCTGACGTCACACCTCTGCACGAGACTCCTGTGGTTAAACAAGACCGAGCGGCAGTAATGCCCACAATCAGGACACACAGCCTTGGTCAGAAACCGTGGGACACGATCGGGGTCATCATCCTGGGCCCAGGTCCAGGGGCACTTTGAGGTGCCTGGCATTTGCTCTGTGACGTCACGGCCAACACGGCGGGGAATTCCCAGAGATGACTGCTGGAAGGCGGAAGGCTTCTCAACAAACATGAAATTTCTTCGAAGACGTTTCAGCATCTTTTGAGGTTTTAAATGTACTTCTGGACAAGAGATTTGAAGCGAAGAAGAAATGAAGCAGACAAACACTGCAACAGCAAACAGCTGAAACAAACAGCAAAAAAATCAATTGGATTTTTCTCTCCTTTACCTCACTGTTTTGGTGGAAGAAAAGAATTCGAAACTCACAATCTTCTTACGGCAACAATTACGGTGGCAATACAAATTGTCAAACCAAAAAGTTATCGCAAACACCAGAAAAGTCCGGATCTTTCATTTAAAAGGGAAGCGGCCATTAAAAGGTATCAGGTCCCATAACAACATTGTACCTCTCCTTGCAACCTGACAAGGAACATTAGATAAGTAGGGACATTAAAAAATATGTCATCCCTGGAGATACTAAAGATTGTGCTAAACACTAAACGTCTTCCAGTTTCTCACCTTTTTACAAGACAGGTTCATGTTAGTTCTTGTTGCCAAAGTTGTTGTAGTGTTCTGAGTTAACGCTGTAGAACTGGGTTCTCTCCACTGACCATCTTAACTGCGATTTTCCCTCTTTTATATCGTGCGCTTGCTCTGCGATTGCTCTGCGCTTGCTCTGGTGTAATTTCACTCTGTTAAAGTGCAATTCTTCTCGCCTGAAAAAGGGTTTTTCCGGTTCGTCTGCAAACTTTACGTTGCCCGCTTCAGTTATTTTCCACTGAGCTGACCATCTTTCGTTGCAAAGCAAATTAAATATTTGCATCAACATTTACAAAACACAAATGTCGAAATGCTTGTCATTAGTAACTGTTTAGGGCTTTTTTATATATTTTTTGATTAATAGATTATCTTCTGATTCCAAACTCTTTGTGTAGTTCTGCCACCTGAGGGAAAAAGTTTGTCACATTCGAATAAGCACTGGTGAAAAATGAAACAGGGAATTGATTCTCCTAATTGAATACAAATTCTACATTTAGATTTAGTCATTTGCATCAGTTTCCTCTGTTGCTTGGTGACATCAACGTTGTTTGGTTAACCGGAACTTCCGGTCGTTTGTTGCACAATTTTTGTACCGCTGTCACTTTGTCGAGTCAAGATCTCGTCAGATTACAACAAAGTTATCTCGACATGAGAACGGTTTTTCAACAGCAAAAGAGAAGTCAAAATTTTATAGTCAGTATCCCGAATTTTTACTTTTTCTTTTGGAGAGATACTGGACCATATACGGGATGGAGGGCGCGCGCAAAGCGCGGAGAGTGGAGCGTGGAGCACGACCGCTTTGGGCTCAAGCGGCGTGGTTTGTGCGCTTTCAAAACTTAAACTACTGGATACAGTACTCAAATTTTGTGTTTTCGGTTGCCTAATACACGGAAAAAATATTTACAGACGAAATCAAGCAGTTGTTAGGCTGAGTATGAATGTCATCGATGAGAACTAACGAAGGTGACACGAAGATCTTTACATTAGGGACCTTAAACACCGACGACGAATGGGACGACGACGACGACTGAAACTGCTGGAGGACTGGGTCGAGGACGTCGTTCACTGTGTGAAAACCTAGTGCGAGGGCATGTAAACAGAACCGAGTCCTTGGAAACAGCGACCTAAAACTGCCGAATAATTTTGCCACGTCTTCCTTTCACGAGCTCCAAGACTATTCTCTTGAGCTGCGATAACGGTACTATAGATGACAACGAATTTTCAGTCCTTCATGAGGAATTTATACCTAAAAATTCCAGTTTCTCATACGGAGAATACGACAGGTTTTCACTCGAAGAGATGAATTTCATGAATGGTGCCTAATTTCTGGCCCGATGCAATCTAAAACAACCTTCACGGTATAAAAAATGTATTTTAAAAACATAAGCGAGAGCCTACATACAGACAGGAACCAGGAGAAAATGAAATACAGAGTGATTTTTCAGTTTCTGAATTCATTTTATTTTCAACCTTCACTAACACGCAAATTCCGCAAAAATAGGCAAACCCAAATCTTGGTTATTAGCAACGATTTCTACACCAAATTCGCAGTAAAATCCAGTGAATACAAAGCTTAGAGGTTAAAGAAATAACCAACTTTTCATTTCAATTGTTTGATATAAATTTTCTTCCTCAAACACTGCGTAAATACATAAATAAATACTCACGTTCGCTCAGGACGGCAAACCCGACGTTTTCACGTCCTCAACTTTAGGTGGACGACGAGTCGAGCATGCGCAGTAGCGCAGGAAGGGAATTTTACTTCCGGTCGTCGTCCTCTTAGCTCGTCGTCGTCGGTCCTTAAGGTCCCTATTGAAGCCGAGTTGACGGTGGATTACATCACTGATCTCGAAAGTTATGCTCGACTGGAAGAGATCAATTCTATTGTACACTTTTGTTATCTGTTAATAACAGGGAAACAAAGCCCGAAACAATAACAACGGGTTACTGATTCTTGTTAAGCCAAACGAAAATTACATTGCAGGGTCGATTTAACACTTTCAAAGCAAGTTTTAGTACGTGATGGCACACTGGCCATCGCATGTGCATTTGTTTTGCATGTTAATTCGTGCAGGAGGCCTTCCACTTTTACTCAAGTGTTCAGTTTGAAAGTTTTCCGGAGATAATTGGCTGCAGTAACGACTGAAAATAACCGGCGATATAAATAACTCATGAAAACGTCAACTGTGCTTGAACATTCAGTCCGCTTTGTTTCACTTCTGTGCTCAGGAGTTTGTTGACGTAAATTCAGTTCCAAATATTGATCACTTAAAAGGCGGTAACTCAACACTAAAATAAGCAGAAAAACTTTAAATTATTGTTTTCTTTCTCTTCTTCGTTTTTTCTTCTTGGTACAATAATCTCAACTGAAGCAAATAGCTAAAAATTCTATTTCTTTTTTTTAGTGTAAATATCCATTGTGTCCAGTTTTCCCAGTACTTAACATGAATGCATGAATTTCAAACAATTAAAGTACTTACGGTTCATTGCACCGAAAAGTTTGCAAAAAGAGGGAAAAACCAATTCTTGTGCCTAATCAGTTTTTGCTTTTTACGTAGTAGTTTTCTGAGAATCCGTTTTATTAACCGAAAATGATTCAGCTATGCAAGCCGGAAAATGAAAAATTGATAAATAATTCGTGCAGGGGAAATACCAGAGTTAGACACAATAACACGACGTTTTGAGCTACGTAATTTAAATTCGTTTACTGATAGTTGTTGACTCGTAGTTATTTCAGTAATTCCCGATTTTAAGTTTACGCCACTTTTGCTTTTCTAGGGGACATTGATTTCTGGTGTCCTGATCGGTGTTCAAAAACACACCTTAAAAACACTACCTTGCGTAACTTAATAACACAATACGGTACTTACCTTATTGAAAATGCTACCTGAACTACTTACAGTGCGGTACTTACACTACTCACAATACGGTAAGTGAGAATCAGATCAGCCGGTGTGAGTATTGCAGTTGAAGCGGTACTGTATTGAAAATTGTCTTGCAGTTTGAAAATTACACAACTTTCAATATAGCATTGTGATTCTACTACCCGTATTATTTAATTGTTACAGCTCCACATCATCTAAGAACTTCCATTTTTGTTTTTTTGTTTTTTTCCATACTGCCCCTCTCTCGCGTGTGATGTAATCTTCTATTTCTTTTACATGGGGAGAGCCTTCAAAAGTGCTAGACTTTGGCTTTACTGTTTTACGTCTACAAATAGAGATGCCTCTTTTGCCTGGCAACAAAATGTGATTGAGTTGAAAAGAGTGATCCGATAAGTCTAGCTTGCTGAATATTATTTCGGAATTGGAAAAACCTTATATATGTATTACTTGTTCCAAATGATTTCATTAAGAATATTATTGGGGTTAGCATCAGTGGTGCAAAATTGAGTTCTACGAGGAGAGGACATCATCATCATCATCATCATCATCATCATCATCATCATCAAACATAACACATCATTATGTTCATAAAAACATTCCACATATAAGGACCTGGAGATCGAAACAAGCCGAATGTGGGGAATGAGAACGGAAACAGTACCAGTAACAACAACACCAACCATTTTATTTAAGCAAAAGACCACACGTTTCTATGGTTTATAGGCTGATAAACCACTCGGGATGTTGGAAGAACACTCGAAGAATTCTTGTTTTTCACATGACGTCATCAAAAACTAAAACTCAAAAGTAAACAGGCTTTTGTATTTTTATCTTCATCACGTAAAGACATAAGAAATGTAACTGCTTCCATGTTTTCAGCTCTATAGCGTGCTTTGGTTTTAAAAAAGAGCAGTTTGAATTTGTTAGTTTTTCACAGTGTGTGACATAACAGATGTCAGCTGCCCACAAGCATATGCATATCACGTACATGAAAACATCGATTCACCGTGTGTTTTTGAGGTTTTAAAAGCCAATATGACAAGAGAACCGTTAAGGGCCCATTGAAGTACCTCGTTGCTAAGGTACACGGTTGCTACCCAAGTGCCGATTTCACTTCCGGTCAGCCAAACGTTTTTCGCACGCTCTTTTCGGCGCCAGCTCGTCGCGATTCAAGTTGCCGGTAACTTTTTCTTACTTCGTTGCAACAAACACAGGAAAAACTTTTTTCTTACATTTTTATTAATTAATTTTCTGCTTTACGTTTACAACATGTGAGTCGTGCCTTGAGTGCTCTGCTTGAAAATGTCATCCACGTACGGAAGTAAACAGAAAGCCGCAGCGATGGCTACATGTCGATGAAGAAATCTCGAAAAGATGACAGCAAAAGATTTCCAGTGTCAGGTTGGGAATCGAAATCTCAAAGATGCGGAAACACAAACTGAAATTAGTATTGCGCTATCATTACCTGCAAACTTCAAAGGAAACTCTGTGTCCGCGGCCTTTTGACCGCTCCGAAACTCTCTGACGTCTCTTGCGATAAAACTGTGTGATGCTGTGAACCTGTGTCCGTGAACTGTCCCTCCGAACCTGAGAAACTCTACTGTTTAGATATAACACAAATAAACCGGAGGCTATCGAGGCCACTAAATTGCAAACACTCTCCCAAGACAGCATGGAGCAGCAGACGATGAGCAAGGAGGCTTGTAAACTATCCTTGAAAGCAGCTCTTTTACAAGAATTTCACTCTTGCTTCAAAAATGCTAACCACTCGATAGAAAACCTGACTCATAACGGTGAGCTCGAAACTTGTGAGGGGCAACTTCTCCTTACAACATCAGCCTCGCTTGAGAACCTAGTTAACAGTAATTAAAAACTTTCCTCCTGAACTGACTTCCCTTATTATTTTGTTTATTTTGTTTGTTTGTTTGTTTGTGTTCTTGCTTTTTGACCTAAATGTCCTCACAAATTAAATAAGACACGCCGAAATTATCATTTTATAGTTGTATTTTTCTTGAGGTGCCTGTAGCCCGAATAAGCCCTAATGGATTCTTCATGGGCATTTTCGCCTAATGCTTTTCTTTTATCGATTATTTAATTTCTCTTGTAGTTTAATATATATTTATTTTGTAATTTAAAATAACAATAAGTGGCAAAATAAGCTGAAAACAACTGTAAACAACAATCTACAAGGCTGTGACTGTGAAAAAGAAAATGAATTCGAATTTTGTTCGGTAAAACAAAACACAGTTGAAGAGTTCGAGTTTGAGTTCGAGTGTAGGTCGATGTGCCTGGCCAACAATGCCTAGACACCAGGCCCCTGAAAATTCGCTGGCCACTTCCGGTGCCGCGAAAAATAGGACTTTTCTCCTTGAGTACCCACATTATGTGGGATTTTACGAGGATTTCAAAATGATCCCATTTCATATTATGTCCAGTAGTCATAACATGATTGGCAATAGCTGATGTGTGTTCAAGTTTGGAGAGCGCTTTAAAATGTTCAGTTTTGCTATCCACCAGTCGTCCCTTCGTTTTGCCGATGTAGAAATCATCGCTGTCCCAACAACTTGCTTTGTAAACAACCCTTGACCTTTGGGAACGACTGGTGGATAGAAAAACTGAACATTTTAAAGCGCTCTCCAAACTTGAACACACATCAGCTATTGCCAATCATGTTATGACTACTGGACATAATATGAAATGGGATCATTTTGAAATCCTCGCGTCAGGAAAAACTGATTACCATTATAAGATAAAAGAAACCTTGTTTATACAAGAATTGAACCCGGCGTTGAATGCTAATCTCACCAGTGACAAGCTGTCACTTTATTAACGTGTCACTGCTATTTTAAGTGTTACCCAGATCGCTCGCAATTTCTTTTTAAATATAGATAGTGTTTCATCTCATAACGGTTACTTTTGAAAATATATGTTGGGACGAGTCAGATTCATAAAATGCATTGCTTCCGGCCATGTTTATAACCGCTTTATGTGTTGTTTTTCTTATAAAACTTCGATGGCCGTAGAACAAAAGTCTCTATAAACGTATCATAGTGATATCCGTTTGATGTTTGCAAGATTTTTACTGAGGAATTGAGGCGTAAAGTGATGATATGATTGATATTAACAATATCCGAAACATATAATACACAAGGATCAATATCACTTCAATATAAATGCTAATGGTTCGTTAGAAAAGCTCGAATCAAGTAAAGTGGAAAATGACGGGTTTTATCATAATTGCTCAATATCAGTTTTGTCTTTTTCCTGTACTGGCCCTAAGGCATATGAAAAGAACAGACTGGGGGATACAGTTGACTGGATTTGTGCATAAAGATGATACTAGAACTGGGTTTAAAAATTTGTGCACATAAAACCTAATGCGTTTGAGAGAATAGATGCCGGAGAATTTCATTCATTTTCGCAAAACAATCCCGTGCCAGTTTTTAGATATTCTGGTCAAAGTAGCTGCGATGTAGTGTGAATGCAGTGTACAAGTCTGAGCGTTACCTGCGCGTCTGTATACTATAATTGACGCCATGAGCTGATGTAGTTTTACTCAGTTAAGAGGCCCTGCCAGGGTAAATTCCGACAAGCGACATGGCCCCAAAGTAACGACAGCACAGAAAATGAAATCCCGACAGGCGACATCATTCCCGGCAAAATTACGACAGTGGCATCAAGGCCGAGAATTAGCGATTTAAACACCGAAACGGGAGATTTTAAAATTCAGACAAGCGACACCGGACCCTCCCCTGGCAGGGCCTCAGTGAAAGCAATAGCATTCTTCGCTTGAAAATGGTTTTTCCCCAATTCGTTTATGAACGTGTATTAAAGTATTTAACAGTTCTTTGTTTGTTTCTCCCGACAGCACTTTGCCGGTAAAAGTGATTTTACATTTGACACGGGTTGCAAACATAACGTTCATACCGAAAATAAAGACTTAACGTCAGCAAAACGGTCATAATAAATCATCATAATAAATGTACTTTTTAGAGCGCACACATCGTGACATTCAAGGCACTTCACACATAAAACTAGAGAATTGTCGAATAGACAGTTCTCATCTACTTTGAGCGCTTTAAATAGCAACAGCATTTGCTAAGCATCGAAGGACATTGGACCTTCTTCCGAAATAAAGACTATTGACGGTATGTTTTATCGTTAGAGTGTAAAACAGTCGCAACTGTCTCGATATGCGGAATGATGCCACTACTATATTGGTCTTTATTTGACTAAATTTCAGTCACCATTTCAGACCAATTCTTTACCATTTAGAATGAGCAGGATGGATCAAGCTCTTCAGTGTTCTGAGACACGTTTAAACCAGCTTTGCTTACTCCAAATTTTATTTCAATTCAATCTAAGCCAATAAAAGACAACCAAAGAATTACTTAGCACACTTGTTGTGAGTTGACTAAAATTGTATATCCCACGTTAGATGGTACTGGTTATTTCCCGGGCTATAAGGGTAAAAGTACCTTAACACCTTTTGTCTTCAAAAGGGACAAATATCGCTAGATTTTGATACCGAACAATTACGTGGAGTTGGTTTTTTTTTCCACAATTGCTAATTAGAAATTTAGCGTGGACACTTAGTCAAACTCCGTCTTACCTCTGGAGTTTTTTTTTTTCTGCTGTTATTTGTTATGAATTAATAAATTACCACGTAACTGTTGTTTCAAGTGAGTAAATCTGGTACTTAAAAAGGTGTCATTAACATATTCACGTAAATTGAAAACTGCTCTTCTGATATGCATCGCAGGTTTTAAATCAACGCTCTGTCAACCGGAAGTACAGAAGTCGGAAGTTTCTATCCGTATATTGTGAAGCTGCTGATATATGGAACTAACCAAGAGAGTTGCCTACAGTACAATTCTCTCTCTCTGTGGCTACTTCAACGAGAGTATGCGCATTTCAAGAGCGTTATAAACAAAGAAAAAGCACGTCTCTGGCGTCTCGCGAGTGCTATACGATGCTTTTAATTACTGTCTGCCCTGCCAGTTCACTTACGTCAGCGAAACCATCAAGAATGTCGGAATGTTTAGACCACATTTAATGATCATGGCATGAGTGAAAATAACCATGATAACCAAACTGAACAGCTGTGTTTCGCTTGAGATGTTCCCGCTGACGTGCATTTGTGAACCGTTATAGCACAGTCTTTCCTTTCCCGAGGCAAAAAACCAACATTGAACTAACTTGCTTGCTTTTGCAGAAAAGAGATAAAACCGTCAGCTCGGCGATGAATCTTTGAAGCAATTAATCTGTTTTTGTTAGTATTCGTCGCTTTACTGATTTTCTCATCGTCAGTTTTGGGACTGGATCCATCCAGAGTTCCAGCAATATTCTGCTTGATAAGCACACCACTAGTTTAATTTTTGTTTTGAAAAGACTAGGAGGATTTGTTTTTGACACCACGTACGAGAGGCCTTGTCTGTTTGAGCTTCTGTTT
The DNA here is from genome assembly GCA_016490735.1 of Pachyseris speciosa. NCBI lineage: Eukaryota > Metazoa > Cnidaria > Anthozoa > Scleractinia > Pachyseridae > Pachyseris > Pachyseris speciosa. The sequence continues at coordinate 185,866 of JAEMWC010000711.1, forward strand.
TTTCTTGTATAATGGCGATACTTGTCGGCTAGAGCTAAGAAGCTTTCCTTTGGCTGTAATTTCAGTGCATCGCAAAGATCTGATTTTCTTATCAAGTATCTTAAGAATCGCATTTTTCTGTAAAAGAATGGCCGCGTAAGTTTGCCTTTTGGGAAAGAACCTAGTCAGTCATTTAATTCCAAATGAGCCATATTGCAATCTGCCGGAGAGTTTGCAGGGTTTCTTAATTAATAGTTCACAGAAGAATTGCACCTTGAAAAAAAAATATCCTTGCGATCTTTTCTTTAGTTTTAATGATGTGCAGGTTCCTATCGTAGAGTATTTAGAACTCTTAGGTGTAACTATCGATAATTTGCTAAATTTTAGCAAACACGTTGGCAAGATTACTAAGACAGTTGGAAATCAGTTAGATGTTCTGAGCAGGCTTCAGAACATGCTATCAATTTCTTCGAAGATGTGCCTCTACAATGTCCTATTTCACTTTCTGTTCTGCGATTTGGCATAATTGTAATAAATCCGACAAGCAGAAGCTGGAAAGACTTAATGCGAGAGTGCTAAGGTGTGTCTATAACAAGCGGGTGCCCCTTCACGGTGATGATGACTACGGCTTAACTTTGTCCAATCGTCGCCTACAGAACATTGCCGTATTAATTTTTAAAGCTGTAAACGGCATGTTACCGGAATATATACGTGACCTGTTCGTCCTTCGTAATAATGTGAAGTGCTTGAGAGGCACCAACAAGCTCGTCGTCCCGCGTAAGAAAACTACAAACTTTGGCCTAAAATCTATAACTTTTACTGGTGCCAAAGTGTGGAATTCCTTACCGAATGAATTGCGTTCGGCGACAACCCTTAAGGAATTCGGAAATGCTGCGAAGAAGCTGCATTTGTGATGTGCTGTTTGCTGTGTTTCACTGTAATAATTTTAAGATTTAGGATTGTTTATTTATTTATTTATTTATTTATTTAGTGATATAGCTAGTTCTTAATTGATCATGTATTATATATATATATATATATATATATATATATATATATATATATATATATATATATATATATATTTATATTTTTTTTATACTTTTCTCAGCATATTAGCATGTATTGCTAGGGGCCTAATCAGCCTCATCAAGCCGAGTTAAAATAAAGTTACCTACCTACCTACCTAATCATGGTTGAAGTTAACATTAGATAAAAATTGAAAACATCTCGTTGACTGATAGACTGGTTTTCTATTTAGCGAAAGAATTCGCGTCTTCCTTACTTCGCTCCTATACTTCAACCAGTGAGAAGCCGCAAACCTACTGACAACCAATCGTTTATTCATGCGTGCGCATTTTTCCACGCTTGGCGCCGGCTACCGTGTGATTGCTTCGTATTCCGATTGGCTCATTGCGCTGTTTAGTTCTGTTGTTATCAGACAGAGTACTTGCTTTGGGTTTACCACAGGGTGCAGACGAATTTTGTTCGATCGTACACGACAAAGTTTGACGTCGTTAATTATAAAATATGTTTACTTTGTACAATGAAGATTGCCGAAATGAAACCCTTCTGAATTGTGAACGTTTTCTGCAGCACGGTAATCTTTTTTGTACAATGGTAATTATATTTTTGAATTAACAAGGTGCGGAGACTTTGTCGCGTACGATCAAAGAGGAAACTCCAAAGCACTCTGTGGTTTTTCCCGCCAGTTTACAACACCCAATTGAAAAGCGCGTGAAACACGCTTCCTGACATTTGTGCATTTGTTTTGCCAAAACGACACCAGAAAACGAGTGAAGATGCACGCCTTGAGATAAAGAACAAGAACTTTTGCAATGCCATGTTTGTCTTTTTTAATTCTGAAATATTAATTAAACTGTACACAACAAATAAATTAATAGAAATAAATAATAACTTATAAATAAAGATTTACATTCGAAAGGTTAAAATTCAAAAAATTCCTCTTTTTCTTTTCCCATGGAAATGGATAAAATGAAACAAATAATCACTTCTTTTTAAAGAAAACGACCATTGCTCAATAAATTAAATGAAAGAATACAAATCAACAATGCATATTAATTTCACTTCTTTATCTTAGTTCATTAGATAAATCATTCTGCTAATTCTTCAGTAAACTTTATAAAAGTACTTCGTCTTTGTAGTAATGTATGCGGTAAACTGTATTAAATTAAAGTTCCACTGATCGGCTCACATACAGACTACAATCCTCAGGGATCATACACGAAGGCCACAGGAAGTTCCACTAGGGTCCATTTCCAAACAGTCTCTCCAGTTCTGACGTCACACCTCTGCACCAAGCTCCTGTGGGAGTACAAGACCGAGCGGCAGTAATGTCCACAATCAGGACACACAGCCTTAGTCAGAAACCGTGGGACACGATCGGGGTCATTATCCTGGGTCCAACTCCAGGGGCACTTTGAGGTGCCTGGCATTTGCTTGGTGACGTCACGTCCAGCACGGCGGGGAATTCCCAGAGATGACTGCTGGAAGGCGGAAGGTTTCTCAACAAACATGAAATTTCTTCGAAGACGTTTCAGCATCTTTTGAGGTTTTAAATGCACTTCTGGACAAGAGATTTGAAGCGAAGAAGAAATGACGCAGACAAACACGGCAAACGCAAACAGCTGAAACAAACAGCAAAAAAATCAGTTGGATTTTTCTCCCCTTTTCCTCACTGTTTTGGTGGAAGAAACAGAAACTCACAATCTTCTTACGGCAACAATTACGGTGGCAGTACAAATTGTCAAACCAAAAAAATTCCGTATCATTCATTTAAAAGGGTAGCGGCCACTAAGAGGTATCAGGTCCCATAACAACATTGTACCTCTCCTTGCATCCTGACAAGGGACATTAAAAAATGTGTCATCCCTGGAGATACTAAAGTTTGTGCTAAACACTAAACGTCTTCCAGTTTCTCACCTTTTTACAAAACAGTTTCATGTTAGTTCTTGTTGCCAAAGTTGCTGTAGTGTTCTGAGTTAACGCTGTAGAACTGGGTTCTCTCCACTGACGTATCTTAACTGATATTTGCCTTCTTTTATACCGTGCGCTTGCTCTGCGATTGCTCTGGTGTAATTTCACTCTGTTAAAGTGCAATTCTTCTCGCCTGAAAAAGGGTTTTTCCAGTTCGTCTGCAAACTTTACGTTGCCCACTTCAGTTATTTTCCACTGAGCTGACCATCTTTCGTTGCACAGCAAATTAAATGTTTGCATCAACATCTACAAAACACAAATGTCGAAATGCTTGTCATTAGTAACTGTTTAGGGCTTTTTTATATATTTTTTGATAAATAGATTATCTTCTGATTCCAAACTTTATGTGTAGTTCTGCCACCTGAGGGAAAAAGTTTGTCACATTCGAATAAGCACTGGTGAAAAATGAAACACGAAATTGATTCTCCTAATTGAATACAAATTCTACATTTAGATTTAGTCATTTGCATCAGTTTTCTCTGTTGCTTGGTGACATCAACGTTGTTTGGTTAACTGGAACTTCCGGTCATTTGTTGCACCATTTTTGTCCCGTTGTCAGTTCGTCCAGTCAAGATCTTGTCAGATTACAACAAAGTTATCTCGAGATGAGAACGGTTTTTCAACAGCAAAAGAGAAGTCAAAATTTTATAGTCAGTATCCCGAATTTTTCCTTTTGCTTTTGGAGAGATACTGGACCATATACGGGATGGAGGGCGCGCGCAAAGCGCGGAGAGTGGAGCGTGGAGCACGACCGCTTTGGGCTCAAGCGGCGTGGTTTGTGCGCTTTAAAAAATTAAACTACTGGATACAGCACTCAAATTTTGTGTTTTCGGTTACCTAATACACGGAAAAAAAAATTTACAGACGAAATCAAGCAGTTGTTAGGCTGAGTATGAATGTCATCGATGAGAACTAACGAAGGTGACACGAATAAAGCCGAGTTGACGGTGCATATACATCACTGATCTCGAAAGTTATGCTCGACTGGAAGAGATCAATTCCATTGTATACTTTTGTTATCTGTTAATAACAGGGAAACAAAGCCCGAAACAATAACAACGGGTTACTGATTCTTGCTAAGCCAAACGAAAATTACATTGCAGGGTCGATTTAACACTTTCAAAGCAAGTTTTAGTACGTGATGGCACACTGGCCATCGCATGCATATGTGCATTTGTTTTGCATGTTAATTCGTGCAGGAGGCCTTCCACTTTTACTCAAGTGTTCAGTTTGAAAGTTTTCCGGAGATAATTGGCTGCAGTAACGACTGAAAATAACCGGCGATATAAATAACTCATGAAAACGTTAACTGTGCTTGAACATTCAGTCAGCTTTGTTTCACTTCTGTGCTCAGGAGTTTGTTGACGTAAATTCAGTTCCAAATATTGATCACTTAAAAAGCGGTAACTCAACACTAAAATAAGCAGAAAAACTTTAAATTATTGTTTTCTTTCTCTTCTTCGTTTTTTCTTCTTGGTACAATAATCTCAACTGAAGCAAATAGCTAAAAATTCTATTTCTTTTTTTTAGTGTAAATATCCATTGGGTCCAGCTTTCCCAGTACTTAAACATGGATACATGAATTTCAAACAATTAAAGTACTTAAGGTTCATTGCACCGAAAAGTTTGCAAAAAGGGGGGAAAACCAATTCTTGTGCCTAATCAGTTTTTGGTTTTTACGTAGTAGTTTTCTGAGCATCCGTTTTATTAACCGGAAATGTTTCAGCTATGCAAACCGGAAAATGAAAAATTGATAAATAATTCGTGCAGGGGAAATATCAGAGTTAGACACAATAAGACGACGTTTTGAGCTACGTGATTTAAATTCGTTTACTGATAGTTGTTGAGACGTGGTCATTTCAGTGATTCCCGATTTTAAGTTTACGCCACTTTTGCTTTTCTAGGGGGTCATTGATTTCTGGTGTCCTGATCGGTGTTCAAAAACACACCTTAAAAACACTACCTTGCGTCACTTCATTATACAATACGGTAATTACCTTATTGAAAATGCTACCTGAACTACTTACAGTGCGGTACTTACACTACTCACAATACGGTAAGTGAAAATCAGGTCAGCCGGTGTGAGTATTGCAGTTGAAGCGGTACTGTATTGAAAATTGTCTTGCAGTTTGAAAATTACTCAACTTTCAATATAACATTGTAATTCTACTACACGTATTATTTAATTGTTACAGCTCCACATCATCTAAGAATTTTCATTTTTGTCTTTTTTTTCCATACTGCCCCTCTCTCGCGTGTGATGTAATCTTCTATTTCTTTTACATGGGGAGAGCCTTCAAAAGTGCTAGACTTTGGTTTTACTGTTTTACGTCTACAAATAGAGATGCCTCTTTTGCCTGGCAACAAAATGTGATTGAGTAGAAAAGAGTGATCCGATAAGTCTAGCTTGCCGAATATTATTTCGGAATTGGAAAAAGCTTATATATGTATTACTTGTTCCAAATGATTTCATTAAGAATATTATTGGGGTTAACATCAGTGGTGCAAAATTGAGTTCCACGAGGAGAGGACATCATCATAGTCATCATCATCATCATCATCATCATCATCATCATCATCATCATCATCATCATCATCATCATCAAACATAAACACATCATTATGTTCACAAAAACATTCCACATATAAGGACCTGGAGATCGAAACAAGCCGAATGTGGGGAATGAGAACGGAAACAGTACCAGTAACAACAACAACAACCATTTTATTTAAGCAAAAGACCACACGTTTCTATGGTTTATAGGCTGATAAACCACTTGGGATGTTGGAAGAACACTCGAAGAATTCTTGTTTTTCACATGACGTCATCAAAAACTAAAACTCAAAAGTAAACAGGCTTTTGTATTTTTATCTTCGTCACTTAAAGACATAAGAAATGTATCTGCTTCCATGTTTTCAGCTCTATAGCGTGCTTTGTTTTTAAAAAAGAGCAGTTTGAATTTGATAGTTTTTCACAGTGTGTGACATAACAAATGTCAGCTGCCCACAAGCATATGCATATCACGTACATGAAAACATCGATTCACCGTGTGTTTTTGAGGTTTTAAAAGCCAATGTGACAAGAGAACCGTTAAATGGCCCATTGAAGTATCTCGTTGCTAAGGTACACGGTTGCTACCCAAGTGCCGATTTCACTTCCGGTCAGCCAAACGTTTTTCGCACGCTCTTTTCGGCGCCAGCTCGTCGCGATTCAAGTTGCCGGTAACTTTTTCTTACTTCGTTGCAACAAACACAGGAAAAACTTTTTGCTTACATTTTTATTAATTAATTTTCTGCTTTACGTTTACAACATGTGAGTGGTGCCTTGAGTGTTCTGCTTGAAAATGTCATCTCACGTACGGAAGTAAACAGAAAGCCGCAGCGATGGCTACATGTCGATGAAGAAATCTCGAAAAGGTGACAGCAAAAGATTTCCAGTGTCAGGTTGGGAATCGAAATCTCAAAGATGCGGAAACACAAACTGAAATTAGTATTGCGCTATCATCACCTGCAAACTTCAAAGGAAACTCTGTGTCCGCGGCCTTTTTGACCGCTCCGAAACTCTCTGACGTCTCTTGCGATAAAACTGTGTGATGCTGTGAACCTGTGTCCGTGAACTGTCCCTCCGAACCTGAGAAACTCTACTGTTTAGGTATAACACAAATAAACCGGAGGCTATCGAGGCCACTAAATTGCAAACACTCTCCCAAGACAGCATGGAGCAGCAGACGATGAGCAAGGAGGCTTGTAAACTATCCTTGAAAGCAGCTCTTTCACAAGAGTTTCACTCTTGCTTCAAAAATGCTAACCACTCGATAGAAAACCTGACTAATAACGGTGAGCTCGAAACTTGTGAGGGACAACTTCTCCTTACAACATCAGCCTCGCTTGAGAACCTAGTTAACAGTAATTAAAAACTTTCCTCCTGAACTGACTTCCCCTTATTCTGTTTATTTTGTTTGTTTGTTTGTGTTCTTGCTTTTTAACATAAATGTGCTTACAAATTAAATAAGACGCCGAAATTATCATTTTATAGTTGTATTTTTCTTGAGGTGCCTGTAGCCCGAATAAGCCCTAATGGATTCTACATGGGCATTTTCGCCTAATGCTTTTCTTTTATCGATTATTTAATTTCTCTTGTAGTTTAATATATATTTATTTTGTAATTTAAAATAACAATAAGTGGCAAATTAAGCTGAAAACAACTGAAAACAACAATCTACAAGGCTGTGACTGTGAAAAAGAAAATGAATTCGAATTTTGTTCGGTAAAACAAAACACAGTTGAAGAGTTCGAGTTTGAGTTCGAGTGTAGGTCGATGTGCCTGGCCAACAATGCCTAGGCACCAGGCCCCTGAAATATAGGACTTTTCTCCTCGAGAGATAATTGTAGTTGCTGGATTTTAAAACAGTTGGAAAGAACAACATATTTTCTTGGAATTCAAGCATGGGTTTTGCGACAAAATGAAAAACAAAAAAAATATGCTCAAAAGAGTGGTCAAAGAAGCACATTTTCCATTCTAGTAGTATAGTGTTTGGCGGTTTCAGCACACTTTTCAAATAAATGATTATAATAATTTATAGTTATTTAATTTTCAGCACATTTTTCAATCTGATGGATATATATAGTTGTTTAATCTGAAATTCTCGGAAAAATCACCAAGCGTGACATTCTCGGAAAACAGGGAATGAGTCATCGCCTATAGCTATTATTATAACTCACGTGACGGTCGCATGATCTTTTCTAGCCAATCATAATGAAACAAGTTCCTTATTATAAATTCTTGAAGTAAACTTTACTGACAATTTTTACTTAAAAAGTTTATGCTAAAGTTTGTAGACCGACACAGCTGTGCCGTGACGTCATGACTTCTTTGGATTTACTTTTTGATGGCACAGTGCCCGTATGCGTAACTGTTGATTCCGTCTTTTGATATATATCTTTTGTCATCGAAGCAACTGAGTGATACTTTATTGATTTCATAGCTTCCTAATTGATGGTTTTCACTTCTGATTGTTTTCATTGTATGATGCATCTGTTTATTATTAAATAGTGTCTCCTTATAATTTTCATGTTTGATGTTCTTTTTTATAACAATCTTTTTGATTCCTTTTGCTGTTTTTCCTCCTTTTTGGTTATCTTTCATATAGCTATACATTTTCGATCGTAGACCGATGAATTCGCAAACGGGTACTCCTGCTGCCTCATCTTTGAATTTGCCAATAACTTTTTTATTAGTCTTATTGAAATACGGCGAGCTTTCAGGGTAGTCACTGTTGTCAAATTTATCTTTATCATTCCAGAAATCCCTATAGACATCTTCAGCTTCAATCTCATATGTCAAACTGTCTGTATCAGTGAAGAGCAACTTAGCCTTATTACCATACTTTTGTTTAATGTAATTATAATGGAAATCATACATTAGTGTCTTACTAAGATCTAGAATACACATCCCCACATATGCCGGCCGGTTTAAAGTAAGTGTTTCTTTGATCTTATGCACCGCAACTAGATTTTCATTGAATATCTTACTGCTAACATAAGTTGGTTTACTGGCTAATTTCAATAGCTTCTTCTCATCAGTCACCAATCTGACATCTACTCTCTTTCTGAGATTCTCCATGGTTTTGCCAAATACTGAGTTATTCATTAACTTGAAAAAGTCTTTCTCAAAGGCATTTTTGGCATTAGTTCTTTTCTGTGTGTTGAAGTCAATGTACTGTCTCAGCCAAGGGGATTGTTTGAATTCAAGAATCCTATGGATTTTTGTTATTTTCAAACCCAAGTCTGTGTATAATTGGAGGTTTCTGTAATGAAGAACATATTTCTCTTTGTTGCTTAATGTTGGTATCAGTTTATGTACCAAACCAGTTGATATATTGTATTTCTTTGCAATATCTTTGCAGTAATCAGACAACATGCCTTCAGTTACTTTCACCTTCTCTGGTCCAAGTGGGTAGTCATTATGATGGTCATGTAACTCTTGGGGGTATTCCAGATCAACTTCAAGTATCAAACCCTTTGAACTATCTTCTTTGTACTTAGCAAGGTTGAGATTGTTTATTTTATTCTCAGTCATCCATCTAAATCCGCCAGTTGGAAGGTATTGACTCATTGCCCAACCATATAGATTGTTTGCATCAAGATACATGATATATTTCGAGGGCGCCTTTTCATCGTATTCTTTCATGTATTTATTATTTGCTTTACCGTAACGGTTGGCTATATAGCTGATTCCTCCACGCATACCCTTTTCAATGAACTGGAACATATCAATGTCTGTCATCAATTCTAATTTTATGTCAGTCATTTTTAGCATGGCGTCCCAAGATAAACCGGGAGATGTGAAATAGTGACACGGATCCAGTTTGTAGTACTCGAGACATGTTTTTCTGAAGTTTTCAAATACATCAGCCAACAGGAGTACATCTGTTTTAAGGTACAGATCATGATACTCACCCATGTTTTTCAAAGAGAATGCTTTCCAAACAGTCTGAGCATGTGCATAGTCTTCATCTGATATATGCTCATCACTCAATATACTGTAGAATTCTTCTTTTGATGGCAGCTTTTGGTTAAATTTATTGAAACTATCCATATAGTCATAAGGATAAACACCTTTATGTGCCACCAGATTAAGATCATTTCCCTTGAACTCTTGTGAGGTGTATTTTAAGGCTTCTTTTGGTAGATTGCCTACAAGTTTTTCCAAACTAGAGCTCATGAACTGGAAACTATCAAGAAATGTTAGGTGATTGCCAAGCATGAAAGCCATATACTTCTCCATATTATTGGGTATAGCATTGATTGTCATCTGACACTTCTCACCTTTCTTATTTGTATAGGTGTGTTTCTTGACAATGGCTCCAATCTCTTGCATAATAAAATGACTATCATAACCTCTTAGATTGTGAAATATAACAGGTATCTTTATTTCTTCTGGGTTAACTCTAAGTTTCAGGTTACATTCTTGATGAGCTGATCCTCTATACTGGCCAGTAATATGACAGTGATCTCGTACTCGAATATCTTTGTCAGTGTATTTTTTATCACAAATGTGACATTCTTTGGCTTTTTGGAATTCCTTCTTATCATCTTTTGTCATTTTCAATGGTTTGTTGAATTCTTTTTTCATAACCTTCTTGCAATATTTAACTTCCTCAATCACAGCTTCCATGAATTTGTACACAGCTTTTTCACCCCTGTATATTTGTATTGGCTTGCTATATTTATCATCATAACAACAGACAACCTTATAACCATATCCACAGTCAGTGTGCTTCTGATAGGCTTCGGTGAATGATTTATCATTGTTGGGTTGACAACCATGTATTTTCTCAGTAATAGCCTCAAAATCAGCATAGATCACAAATGGTACCTGCTGTTGTTTATGAAAGTTGTTGAATTTCAGAATATTGTTATCCTTGGTTGGCATCTTTATTGCTTGTGTGCCATTAACTAGCATACAGTTGTCCTTATGATCATTCAGAACCCTTTCAGAGCTGAAACACTGAAGACAATGCATGCAGAAATGCTTTCTATGCTCATGTTTAGTCTGATTATACATTAACTTGTTGAAATCTTTGATCAACACATAATGTTTGTTTTCATTTTCAGTTATAAGAAGAAGATTCAAACAGTCTTCATACTTTTCTTTTGAAACATATAGTGGATATGGTTGTTTATTCTCATAACCGAAAATATTGATGTTGATCTCATTTTGTTTTTCGATCTTATTGTAATGTTTGGTTGCCACTGGAAATTCAATTCCTGAATAATCCAATTTGTCAATATACTGTTTGTCTGATTTTTTAATCCTCTGTGGGTTTTTCTCTTGTGGGTTCAAATGTCTGATATGAGACCATCTGAAGCATTCATTATCCTCATTTTTCAAGTTAATTAAACCTTTTTTATTTCGTAATTCTGCTGGCAGTTTTATGTATGAAGAACCTCTCATCGGTTTATATTTCACAACATTAAGATAATGGCTGTCAACAGATTCAATTGTCCAACCAGAACCTTCAGATACCCAAACTGCAATCTTATTCATTATTTGGTCTTTTGACAACTGTAGAGATTCAGTTACTTCCAGATTATTCACAATTGTTTGAGCTACACTGTTGAAATATGCGGTTTTGTATTCTATTTCTCCGTCAGTCATTTTTGCAAATGTTACCTTGAGTGTTTCAACAAATTTGAGACCTTTAATTTCATTCAACAATTTTATAATATTATATGCAACAGCCTTTCTTGTGTTTTGCAGTTGCGCAAGTGGGTCTTTGTTATTTTTTATACCGATTTCAAAAGATTTTGTGAAGCCCTTCAGAGCTTTCTCTGTTTGCCCTATCTTAGTCCTGGGTGTAGGTGTTGGTCTCTGAATTACCTGTTTGGTTCTGGGGGCTGGGATCGGTCTCTTTTTCAATTGTTCTATTTCTTCCAACCATTCTTTTGGTGGTGCTGGTAATCTTTTTCTTTCGAAGTAATCAACCAATTCTTTGACAGTTGGTCTTTTCGTCCTTGGGGCGGGAATTGGTCTTGTTCTTGGTTTAGGTACAGGTTTTGTGTCATCAACTATGATAACTTTTGGTTTTTTCTCAATTTTTTCAAGCTTTTCAAGTCTTTCATTCATCTTGATTAACATATTTATGAGCTTAGATTTGCTCAGTTTTTTGAAATCTTTCTTATTCATCATTAATATAATATTAGATAATAATTTATATGTTTTTAAATGATTGCGCATAAAAATTGTTTTAAAGAATTATTATGTAAACTATATTATAATGAGTAAGATTGAAATAAATGGATGTATTTACTATATTCACCCTATTTATAATTTGTATGCTTCTAATGAAGATGGTTACATTATAAATATAATTAGACAAGTACCTATGAAGACAACTGAGAACAATAGAGGTTATTTATTGTGTGGTGTCAGGAAACATGGTCAAAAAGGGTATAAAACATGCTTGACACATAGGTTTATTTGGGAGTGTTTTAATGGTCTAATAGTGGATGATAAGGTTATTGACCATATTAATAATATAAAGGATGATAATAGATTATGTAATCTCCAACTTATAACACAGAGTGAAAATACCTTGAAATCAGCAAAGAATAGAGATCATACATACAATAAAACCAGAAAAAATCCGAGATGTGTAAAAGCTACTAATTGTGAAACAAATGATGTTATTTATTTTAGTACTATGTATTGCTGTGCACAACATCTTGATATTAGTGATGCTACTATAAAAAGAGTTTGTGATGGAGTTAAGTATCGTAAATCAGGTAGATCAAAAAAGGATGGGTGTTTATATAAATTTGAGTATGTTGAAAAAGAAAATATGCCAGACAATTACATAAAATCAGCAAAACGTTCAAAAATGTCTAAAGAAGATTGGAAGATAAATCATTATAAAGCATTAATAAAATGGCTAAACAAAGAGTACAAGTGTCCTAGATGTGATAAATTAATGAAAAACCAAAACAGACAATATCACAGAAAAACTTGCAATTAAATCTTTCTTCTTGATAAGTATAATTTGCTTTCTTCTAAGTGTTTAGTTATTTCGTGGATCAAGTCTTCGAAACAATTGCTCATGATGTACTTACACTTATTTTTCTCATACATTTGCTTCATACTTTTTTGTTTATCTGACACTTTATACACACCTGTTGGGCTTTTAAATTCAAGACAAAGAGCATTGTATTTTCTAGTGGGATTCAACAGCATTAAATCACACTGTCCAGCCATATATCCTTTCTTATAACTTCTGATTCGCATGTTTGAGCTTATTTGATTTTCACCTAATCCCGCCACCATTAAAGCATCTTCATATTTTTTTCTGATGAATGATACAATCTTGCAGTGCAGATCATTTTCACTTTCAATCATCAGCATGTTATTACTTCTATCATTGAACTGATTGTAATACCCCTGTTTTCTGATTGATGGCAACACTTTAGATGTAACCCAATGTTTGAATTTTATGGCTTCTTGTTTTTTGGAAGACAGTATAAGGGAATAAAATCCTGATTCATTTATAAAAAAACATTTATAAGACTGTTTGACCTGATGGACACTTTCGGTCCCTCTGCTTCCGACCTGATGGACACTTTCGGTCCCTCTGCTATTCGTCATTATTTTGAGGTCTATCAAGATTTTATCATCAGGTACAACATAATTTCTAACCGCTCTTTGTGGATTTTTATAGTCAAGAATTTTGGCTATATCTCTTCCTCTGAACCAAACGTTATTTTTATCATCAACATAACAGTCTATTGACACATCTAATTCTTTGTTATCGTAGGAATATTTTTGCATTTGTATATTATATTATAATAATTTATTTTTTAAATTCATTTTCGACCTATGTTTAAATATAGTCAGGAATAATAATATTCTTGGCTACATAATAGCAAATAACAGATATACTGTAGGGTCTACTCACATATATGTTAGATAATTTTCTCTTTATAATATGTCTTTTAAATCCTTGAACGGGATCCAACTGTTAAATTCGTCACTGTAACCCTTCCACTTCACTAAAGCTTGTTTCTTCTTGTAATCTCTGCGAATGACTTTATCAATACGGAATACATCCTGTCTGGCTTTCAATAATTCAGCTTCATAAAAACTCCCTTGTATTTCTTCATCGTTGAGATCTTTTAGTTTGTAAGTGACTGGATTAGTGTATTGGATCTTATCAACTGTAAATACTTCTTCAGTCCAATTTGGTGTATAGCCCTTGTCGAACACATTCCGTTTATACTTGGATATTCGGACCTTGTCACCTATTTTAAATTTTGGTTTCTGTTTTAATGTTTTCATATCACCATACAAATTGAAGTAAACAGTTCCTTCATTCCTCTTATCAGATGCTTCAACGGGTGTCATCTTTGTGCTTGAATGTTTGGTATTATTATACTGTTTCACTAATTTTGGTAACATGTCTAAATACTGTGTATTACCTTGAACAGTGAACTGCTTCCACATTTTGGATTTAATTGTCCTATTCCATCTCTCAACTACTGATGATTTCTCTTCATTCTCAGTTGAGTACATCTGTACACTATGTTTCTCTAGCAAGTCCTTCAAGTGTTTGTTGTAAAACTCTTTTCCCTTGTCGACCCATAAATACTGTGGTTTTCTACCTTCCTTGAATATTGATTTGAATGCTTCAGTGACAGATTCACCTTTCTTATCCTTCAATGGGACAATCCAACCATATTTGCTGAAGACATCAATAACCATAAGAAGATATCGATAACCTTTATTCCATTTACTGAACTGTTGCATTTCAACTAGATCACTTGCCCATATTTCATCAATTTTATTTACAATCACACGCCGCCGAGTGAAATTTCGTTTTATGGGTGCATGTAATTCATCAGCTAGTTTTTCTTGCCAGTTTTCTTCACTCGACGGCTTTTTCCGTTTTTTGAAACACCGAGACCAAGTTTCTGTTTTTTGTCGATTAAGAATCTAGCTGTTTGACCCCATTTTGGCATCTCACCATATGGTATTTGATCTAGTGACTCGACCATTGTTCTATCACATTCACCTTTGTCTTTTTTCATATCATAACAAATATCGTGGTAAGCTGCTATTTCATCCACCTTATTGTAAGGTTGTACATTCCATTTCAAGACCTCGCCAGTATTTGGATCATATTCCAACTGCTCATGCAATGGATTGTATGGTCCCATATATTTATATTTACTTGGTGTCCAACCACTTTTCGGTTTAGGAAGCTTGCCAATAACCTTATGAATGTCAATAGCACCGCCATAATCTAATCCTTTGATATCTGTTTTGTAACGAATATTTGGTCTCACTTTTGTTGAGAGTTGTTTCAAAGCTTCTGACCCAACCTTTGTGATTGCAGGCTTTGCGAGGGAAAGTCCTTTGTCAATTAATTTCTTTTGCAGCTTTGGATTTCTCATTGCTTCTGATGCATAATATCTACCCATTTCAACACCCTTCTTCGCTAAATAAGGGACTCCATGTTCCAAAAATCCTGTTAGCGCCATATCTGCGGCCGAATCTAGTATGCCCGCCCCTTCAGACGGGCTATTCAGTTTCCCCGATTTCTGACAAATTTAGTCTTTGTGATTCCACATTCAGCACAAGTACATTTCATCACAGTTCGACCATTTTTTGTCTTTTGATATCTTTCACTTCCTGGTACACACTCAGTCTGCTTCTTCTGTTTCACACAATATGATTTTACCATTATACCATTAAGTTAGATATTTTTAAAGTAGTCTATGATGAATCTGTGATTGACTCTTGTGTCTGTTGGATCAAATTCAGCATTATGTATTGTATTAAGAATGGATCTGCCTTTTTGTCTCTCAAGAAGATAGTACAAACACCAATATCCACACAATACTGATTCCCTTTCTTGTATCTCATCACCAGAGTATTCAAGTTGTTTACCGCTTGCAGCCATGTATTTCTTTACTTCTGTTGGCATCATTAAACCGAAAGAGTCGAAGTATTCACAGTATTTATCATTTTTGAAATTCCTATAACAAACCCAATGAGTACCAGGTCCAATTTTGGAATCAAGATTGACTATCCCACATTCATTCTTTTTTATTTGTCTCGGCAGATTGTCTCTTGAAAATACTCCTCTAAAATGTTTTATTCCAAGTTGTTTAACCCAATTGATTAAATCAAAGTTGGATAAGGGTTTATTTACAAAATGGTTCCTAGTATGGGGATTGAATTGAATGGACTGTTTTTGCCCAGTAGAAGTCCTTTTCCTTTGTTTTTTTTTTTCATTCCATAACCGATTGGGTTATTCCATGTACCAAAAACAGGAGGTGATTGCCATGGAATCATAGCATGTTTCCCACCTTTCTTTCTGGGTACAATGTCATCTGGAACATGAACAGGTATTGACCGTCTTGGACGGCTGCTTTCAACATGCAAACCTTTTCCAGTTAATTTTCTGATTGCTTCTATAGCCAAAGGAATTCCAATGCTGGCGAGTATTGTTCCAATACCCTTTCCAGTCTGCGCTTTTGTTGGTTTTATAACAACGTCTCCACCATACTGCATTTTTTGGATAACATCAGCCATCTGTCTCGTATTCAATAAATTTCCTACATTAAATAATTGGGATAAATTGGCATTAGGAATAAGAAATCCTCCTTTTTGTTTCTTTCCAAATAGTTTATCAATGCCGAGACTTGCTAATGAAGAAAGAGCACCTGTAGCCAATGCTGGAGCCGCTTTAGCTACTGCTTTACCTGCATAAGGCAATAGTCTTGTTCCAAGTGAAAAAAGACTGGACCAAAGAGAACCTCCTTCTTGGACTGATTTTCTGATCTGTGCTTTGGATATCTTTACATCAGCACCTGTTCCATTTCTCTGTGATTTGGCTAATTTTTTTATCTGTGTTTTTGTCAACATCATTTGATCACCTCCAGTGAGATCTCCATGTGTGAGTCTCAATGTTACCGGTGAATTTGTTTGTATAGCTTTTGCAAGCCTTTGCTTCTGACTGTTTGAAAGTCTTACTCCATGAGGATGATAAGTAGTCATATAATATATGTTTATACTAAATTGTATTTAATACAAACAATCATTTAATTTAATTTACATTGATCTCAGAATTAATTTTCCATCAGTCTTTCTCATCTCAATATCCTGCTCATAGAGGACCAATGCATACACACTGTAATCAGCATTTGTTGCAGCACTCAAAGTGTATTTGAAAGTCAGTTTTGTCATTCCATCTTTAATATCCTGTTTCTGTTTTGTCAGATCGAAATAAACAAAAGGGAATATTGTACCGAAATTGCCCCTGTTGAGAAGGGTACTTTCACTGAAATCGTTTACAGCTTGAACATATTTCAAAACATCTCTAAATACTCTTGTTGGTTCTGTTGATGGTTTATAACGAAGCTCTGGATAATCATTTCCATTACCAACCTCAAGATAACAATCAGTCAAAGTTCGGTCATTTGCAACTGAGAATGTGTTATAGAGAAATTTATTGGCTGTCTGAGATGCATTATTGGCATCATTGATGATGAATACAAAGACATGCCTGGGTTTGTTTATTCCTGTGGAAATACGGAAATTGGCTGTCTGTTGTCTTGTTGAATTGCCTCTCTCAACCATTTCTCTCATGTAAGTCCACTTTCTGTTGTCAAGATACTTGCTCATGTATAAGGACTTTCCCGCAGAATTAAAAACAATGCGAGGAACTATTAGCTGGAATTTAGTTAGTATCACACGACATTCATCAGTAGCTTGCCATATCATATTGTCATCACTCTCAAGTGTCAATTTCACCTCTATTTTTGAGTTAGGCATGAGTTCATCCCAAAAGCTCTTGAAAAAACCGTATCTGTTCAATGCTATCTCTGCATTTACTTCACCACCATCATTAAGCAAAGCTTTACGATCTGAGAATCCTTTGTTATAAGCAGCTTGTGCCACTCTGTTTTCAGCACCTCTGCTGGTGTCAAGATAGAAGAACTCATTGGTTCCCTGACTTACAACATAACCCTGTGAATACTCAAGCAATGACTTAATATTTGTGGCCTGGTTAGCGTCTCGGCATTCATAAACATCAAGACCATTCATTTTTACATTAATGGTGTTAATAAGAGCGTGAACTGAATTAACAATACCATTTCGATCTGCAGCAGCAATGTCAGCTCCATCTGCAAGCTTATTTTCTTTGAAAATAACATTAAAACGGGCATTATACCAGTCAAATGGTGTAGTCTCTCCACTGTTATCAACAACGAAACGGTAACCTGTTTTCCTCTGATGAGCATTGTTTGCTACTACAGTATTAAGTGCTGTCTCTAGTTCGAACACTACATCTTCATATCTTTCGATATATTTTGAGTCACGATAGTTTGACATATATTATTGTGTTAGATAAAAGTTATTTTATTTTACGAGGTCGGCCTCTCTTTCTTTTGATTAAACCACCAGTCTGGCTCACACTCTCAGTTCCACTCTTTCTCTTTTTCAAAAGTTCTATGATTTTGTCACCAGCTTTTTTGCCAGCATGTTCACCAATTGTTGTTGCTGCTTTTTTTCCAGCTGTTTTGATCATATCAGTCACAATACCTTCACCATGTTGTTCATATTTTTTAAACTCAAACCGTTTCATATACTATTAGGTTTTATAATTCCACACTTCTCAAGAACAACTCAATATACCAATCTATCCCATTTAAATCGACTGGAGCTCTAGAAGAATCAGTGACATAAAAACGTATTGAGCTGATTGTATGTGTTGAGACAGGATTCCATGAAAGAAAACGAGGTTTGTAAGTGAAAGGTAAACTTCTAACGAGATCTGTGACAGGAATAACAGCGATTGTATTTGTGCTATTTCCATCAACAATGCTATCTGTCACCAAATCACAATTGATATAAATTTCATCTACACTTCTTGTGATATCAGGTAGATTTGTTCCATATTCTGTGGCTGGAACTAATTTTGAATCGAAACCGATAAGTTTTCTGAAATTCTGATTTCTCAGATCCACTCGATAGTTTTCTTTAAGTTCGATCAAAATGCGATATGTTGACAAAACGAAATAAATGTTAATACCATACTTGTATTTTTTTTCATCTGTTTCATCTGGATTAAGTCTTTGGTTTTTTTTTTCCATGAATTTATGAATGTAATCATCGATATCGTCATATGAATACATACCATTGATGAATTTCACTGTGAACCAGTTTGCACCTCCATCAATACTGTATTTTATTTCATTATTGTCATAAATATCTCTGATATTGTACCAACTGTATGTCATATTGATGACATTCACAGCCATTTCATATTTTAAATCATTCGTTAATTTAAGAGGTGAATTAAATCTTTTTTCAAAATCATGACTCTTGCTGACACCAATTTTGTCTCTGTTTTTACTGTTGAATCGTAATGAAATTTCTGTCATATACTTTTACATTAGATATTTCATCATTATTTTATTCAACTCACCAGTTTTCAGGATTCCCAGTCTGTTCAATGTATGCAATATATTTGTGAATTCATTTCTTACACCCATGCTATTGTTGCCGGCTGAAATAGATCCACCAAGCAACTGTAAACGTGAAAGCATGTCACCCAAAAATGCACCCCTTGAACCCATTCCTTTCCCTGTTTTGTATTTGTAAGAAGCTAATACATCATCAATCGTATCTCTATATTTCTTCAAAGTTTGTATTTCTCTTTTATGAGATTCATTTTCTTCTGGAGTGAATGATTTTTTTTTTCTTCTTCCCATATTCTGGGCTATTTCTTTAGCTTTTTTCTTTTCCTCGACAAGTTTTTGTGGGGCGACTTGAGTCAAATCGCTTGGTTTCAAAAGATTGTGATTTCTTAATATGATTCTATCATCTCTATCGAAATAGTTATCGATCGATAATATGTTGGGTGTCTGATCCTCTTTTTCAGGTGCTTCAATGGCTCCAGGAAGTTCCGTTCCCATTGTAATAGCTCTTCTATTAGCTTCAATAACATCATCAAGTCCTTGTGTTAAAGCCTGTTGATTCTTTTTCAACTGTTTAATGACTTCATCCTGTTTTTCGTCGACACTTTCTTTCACACTCTTCTGGACATCAATAGAGGGTTTCAGCAATTCTGATGTTGTATCATATGCATCCTGTTTTCTGTATTCATAAGTCTTGATAACATCACGAACTTCTCTTGTTTTGTTTCCAGCTTCAATTCCACTTTTAAGAAGCCTTTTCATTCGTTCTATATCCATATACAATTGTGTTAGACTAATCTAAACTATTTACATATGGAAATCCCTAATTATGATATTCAGGGTTTAAAGAATTCATTCAGACAGTTGTATCCGTATATGCCAAAAGACACTTTCAGGATGCTGCTGGCTGGTAATTCTGGATCTGGAAAGACAACATTGTTCATGCATCTGATTATGGAACCATTGGTTTATTATGATCAGATACATCTTTATGCAAAAAATTTAGATCAAGACAAGTACAAATATCTTCGGAAAGTAATGGATGAAATAAGCAGTCACATAGGATATCCTGCCTTGGTTTGCAGTCAAGAAGAGATATTGCCAGTTGAACAAATAAAAGACACAAATTTGCAGCGATTGGTTGTTTTTGATGATTTCGTGACTGACAAGAAACAAGATCAGATAATCAGCTATTTCATTCAGGGGAGACACAAGAACTGTTCAGTCATATATCTCACACAGTCATTCTATGGATGCCCAAAATCAATCAGACTCAATTGCAGTCACTTCTGCCTTTATGATTTCCCATCCTCAAGAGAAAGGAACTTGATTGCACAAGAACTTGGAATCGACAAGAAGAAATACATTGAAGCAACCAAAAAACCTTATTCCTTCTGTTATGTTGACAAGCCGATGAAGACAATCAAGAGAAATTTTTATGGTGCTGTTTAATCTAATCTAATATTATATGGCAATCAATAATTTCCAAAATGTTGAAAAACAGGAGAATCCAAAAACAGAAAGAATCGAAAAATTAATCTAACAAGATGATATAATGGGAGTTTTTAATGCTCAAATAAATCAAGATAAAACAGAAACTGGAACTGGTGAAAGAGGCCCAGCTGGTCCAATTGGTCCCAAAGGTGAAAAAGGTGATAGAGGTGAAAGAGGTCCAAAAGGTGATAAAGGTGATAGAGGTCCATTTGGTTTCAAAGGTAATAAAGGTGAAACAGGTGATGGATTTAGATTAACACAAGATGGCAATTATGATATTGAAAATAAACGTTTGACAAATGTTGGTGATCCAGTAAATCATTATGATTCTACTAACTTGGGATATGTTAATGATGCTGTTTTATCAATTGAAGGAACACGTGTTAATCCATTTAAATTTCTTCTTGAAGATACATCAAAAACAACTATTCTCAGAAATGCGAATAATCTACAATTAGAAGTCTATAATGAAAGCCCATACAATTTCAATAAAAAAGCCTTGTCTTTTGTTATTCCTTCTGCTGGTCTTACAACTGTTCTTCGTTTTGATTTGTCACAATTGGAAGTTTCAAAGTACACTTTAGTTGTTGAGTTTTATACTGATGGTAACCCAAATAATGCAACAGTTGATGACGACAATCTGTCATCTAATTTAATTGAAAGAAAAGATTCGATAAAAAGAGCATTTCCAAAGACTCATCTTGTTGATGGTTATCTCAAGAGAATATTCTTCCTTGAAAAAACAAGTCATGGTTCCACATCAATGGAGTTATTGTTGATTTCACCATATTTACAAAATAATAAAAAACATCATGTCATAGTTTATGGTGTTTATGGATTTTCTAATATCATTTTATCACATATTCACGACCCATTTTTTGAATTAGAAGAAGGAAGAATTGTATTTGATCGTGAGCTTAAAATGAGTTTTCATAGAATAGTCAATGTTGCACGCCCTATACTTCCACAAGACTGTGCAAATAGAAAATACGTTGATGATGGTGTAATAGGTAAAGCGGATAAAACATATCTCAATAATAACTTTGTGAAAAAAGATGGAAGCGTTGCAATGACTTCTGATTTTAATCTTGGAGGTAACAAATTGACTAATGTAGCAGCGCCAACAGCAAAATTTGATTCAGCCACAAAGGGGTATGTTGATACTGAAATTGCTGGAATTACTGGCATTGATGTTTCACCATTTCTTAAAAAAGATGGAAGTGTTGCAATGACTGGTGATCTTGACATGGGTGACAATAAAATAACAAATGTTGGATCTCCAAACTCTGATAAAGATTCTGCCAACAAAAAGTATGTTGATGACCTTGTTTTATCAGCATCAGGTACCCAACGCAACCCATTCGCTTTTCTGTTAAAAGACATATCCAAGTCTTCTGCAGTCAGTGGTGTGGAAAACCTTCAAATTGAGAATTTTGACAGATCACCATACCACATAAACAAGTCGTCATTGTCTTTTTTCATCAAACGAAGAGGCAACTTTACATCTAAAATTCGTTTTGATGTTTCATCATTGAGTAATGGACGGTACACATTTGTTACTGAGTTTTACTCACCATCAGATCCAAGAAGTGCTGCAATCAGTTTAACCCTTCCAACAATTAACATGCGTGACGCTGGACAGTCATTTCAAAAATCTTTTACTAGAACTCCACACGTTGATGGTTATATCAAAATTCTTTTCCAGATAGAAAAAAGAAGTGGTGGTCAAGCGACAATACAGGTGGAACTTTCCAGCACAGCTCCTGCGTCTAACACCAAAACACATATCATTGTTTATGGGGCTTATGGCTATCATACCAATTTGTCTTACTTTGTTCATGACCCAGCTTATGAAATTGAAAACGGCCATGTTGCGTTTGGCAGTAATGTTGACATGAAATTGAACAAAATCCTCAACCTGCAGGATAACCCCTCAAACCCACAAGATGCTGTAAACAAAAAATATGTTGATGCTGAAATTGCTGGTATTGATGTTTCTCAATTTCTTAAAAAAGATGGAAGTGTTATAATGACCGGCAATCAGGATTTTGGGGGGTTTATTATTAGAGGTCATGGGATAGGAAACCAACCAGCAGATCTTGTGAATAAATCGTATATTGACACTAATCTCGCATCAAAAAGCAGTATCGGTCAAACTCTACTTCGAGATGGAACACAAGAAATGACTGCTAATTTAAATCTGGCTGGTAACAAAGTGATCAACTGTGCAACACCAACTGCTAACACGGATGCTGCCAACAAAAGATATGTTGACCAGGCCCCTTTTCTTAAACTTGTCGGAGGTCAAATGGCTGGTGATATTGACATGGGTGATAACACACTCGCAAACTTAAAAGAAGGAACAAATAAAACCGATGCCGTAAATTTAGATCAATTAGAAAAAAGTCATATTTCATCTGCTTCTCATCCAAAGAATGCTTTCAAATATTTGATGAATGATATCAATGAAATTAGCACTGAATATGGCTTGACAGTTAATGGATATGTCAATTTACCTCGTTCACCACATTTGATTTCAAAAAAGGTCATTGATATAGACTTGAATAAAGAAGCTAATCATATTTACAGAGCTAGAATTGGATTTAATATGTATACAATAAATGATGGAAAATACACTTTCATTCTTGAATGGCTATTTCCTGATTATGAAGGAATGAGTCTTAGTAGTGTAACATTCAGTGCAACTGGTGGAATTACAATTCATAAAACTGTAGGGAGAAAATTTGATAACAGAAATGAAGATCATTCGAGATATTTATTATGGATTGAAAAACCATCAGCAAGTTCACCACCTGAATATTTATATTGTACGATTCATATTAATGCTAACCCAACTTATCCAAATAAGTACAAAGTTCATTGTGTTGCATATGGTATTGATTTTGAAGCAGTAGACGTTCCATCAAGTGTTTACGACTTCTCTGAACCTTTCAAAATCGTGAATGAAACAATACAATTACAAACTGATTTAGATTTGAATGGTTTTGATGTGAAAGAAAATGAAAATTGGTTGTTTGGTGGAGACAATGGCGAATTGACAATGCTGAATAATATTAATATGAACACTTATCTGATAAAAGAGGCTAAACTTGGTGGTGATTTAAATCTGAATGGCTTTAGAATTCATAATAATAGTTTGAATCTATTTCGTTCAAGCGTTACAGGTGTAATCATGGAAACGGCTTTCGATTTGGGTGGATTTGCTCTTTACAGGCCGAAATTGGGAGGTGATCTAAATTTGAATGGGAATGGAATAATCGGTCAAATACAATATTTAAATTGCTCTGTCAAAGCCAAACGAGGACATAATAAGAATGTTTTAAAGCCTGTATTGATAAATGGCTCTGATTTTTTAGTCATTCATAATAATAACTTTCACATTAAGAATATGTATGTAATACAAGGAACAAAACCCGGAATATTCTACTTCAAGACAAAAGCTGAAGGTGCTGGAAATTTACCATTACCAGCAACAATTTTTGAATACAGACATGGTGCTTCGGGTGGAAACATCACAACGGTTGACGTCAATAAATCATTATCGAGAGGCTATTTTATAATTGACTATTCACATCCCAATAGTGGAGCATTTGATATAGCATTCACACTTGAAGTGGTCATGAATTAATCTAAATTAATATTATAATGGGAGTTTTCAATTCTCCACAAAATCAAGACAATAAAGGTGATAAAGGTGATAAAGGTGATGGATTTACATTAACACAAGATGGGCATTTTGATATTGGAGGTAATAAAATAACAAATGTTAATGAAGGAACATCGGATGATGATTGTGTAACAAAAAAACAACTAGATTTGAAGTTAGATAGAGCAACTTTTATTATTTCAAATTCACTGCCTGGTATACCTGTTCTTAATGGAATTTCAATTGCTTTGATACCATCTCTGTCTGTATTGACAACTGATGCTAATGATAGAGTTTCTAGTTGGCTGGATCCTGTTAATAATGTCACTTTTACACAAACTTCTAATTCGAAAAAACCATTGTTACTGAGAGATTCAGTCAAGAAAAAGTTTTTCATACGTTTCGATGGCAGTGATGACTACTTGGAGAACAGTTCATTTGATGTTTCTAAAGTTGCTGGACGGAGTGGAAATACTTGTACTGTTATAATCATTGCAAACACAAAACAAACAAAATGTCAATCACAATTTCAATGGGGTAAGGGTGCTGTTAGATTTGGTGTTCATCTGCCTTGGATTAATGGAGTATGTTATATTGATTTCGGTTCTATATTAAATGGAAGACTTGCTGTTTCTTCTTTGGCTAATCTGACGGGAAATATTGAAGTTTTTACTGTTCGAGTTGATGGTCATAATATGGAATTTTTCAGAGGTATTTCATCAATGACACCATTTGGAACAGGATCAATTTCAGCAACATTGACTGGTAGTGCACAAGAAATGTTTATTGGTTGTCAAGTTCATACAGATGGTTCTGCAATTAATTTTTGTGAAATGGATCTTTATGCTTTTGCTGTTTGGCAGAAATCTCTGTCTAATGATGAATTAAAAAATATGTTCCGTTTCCTTGAAGATTATTTCGATCTTTGAATTATGTAATCAATTATTATGAAGCAGATTATAAGATTTGTACGATGGTTCATTCGGGATGCTGAACGGAAAAACCCTGGTGTTGATAAGAGGATTTTGAAATCAGCTTTGGTTTATCAGTTTCTATATCACAAACATTTCAACAAATATATTGAAGTGAGAGATATTATCCAGGAGCATATAGGCATTGGATTAATCGGTCCCGGTGAAGGCTGCTTAACACATTTTTTGGAGCATACTCTTGGTTGGATTGATACATTACAGACACATGGTATATTACACGATGCCTTCGGTAGGTTTTATGTCAAACATGCACTTGATAGAGGATATTCTTATGCTCTACCGTCTTTCTTGACGACTAAAATTAGTAAGTTATCACCTCTAAGTGGGCAATTGTCTGGTTTGTGGTACTGTGTGTTGAACAGAATCGTTATATAAGCATATTGTATGAAAGAGCGAAAAAGCATATTCAGCTGGAACCATATTTCAGGTGAATTAACAGAAGATCAGGTAAATGAATTAAAAGCCTATTACCACACATATCACAGAAAGTGTTGGGCTCATAAACAGGCTGTTGAAAGGTTCAAAAAATGGAAATTACTGGGGAATTCCTTGTCCATCATCTTTGCAACTGGGGGTCTCGCCACAAGTGTGGCAACAGGTGGTGTTAGTTTGGTAGCCATCAGTACAGCAGCACTTTTGATACAAGGGTGGATGAAGCATAAAAACCTAGATTTGAAAATCCAGAATTGCACATATGCTTATCAAAGCTATCAACATCTACTCAATTCAATAAAAGACAAGTTGAGAAGTGGTGATTTTGATGCTTCAAGTATACAAATCTCAATGAAGAATATTGATGATTATGTGACTGATAATAGTCCAATTATTGATAAGTACCTACTGAAATATGATGAAAAATTCACTGCTTGATAATACTAATAATCTTATCAAATCTCAACAATAGAATCTCAACCCAATATTGATCATAAAATTTTAATGTCTTCTTTGATCTTGTAACTATTATTTCATCAAATGGTAGATCAAGCATTATGAATATTTGCTTAAGCATAAATTTGGTGCTTATCATTCTTTTACGATTCTTATTCACCGAAGGGATGATAGTGTCTATCTCTTCGAATATTTTCAATATTTTACCCTTATCTTTTACTGAAATTTGAAATCTATTCTTGCAACATATACCATTTATCACATTTTCAATATGGTACTTCCGGTGATATACAGATTTTCGCCGTATTTTATACATATTATTATGAAAGTCAACGTACTCCTTACAATAGTCATAGCCGTGGACTGAACCACAATTTAGACAAACATTTTCACCATCATCATTAAACATTTTCTGTTTATCACAGCAAGGTGCTTTCACACTTTTAACAACTTTGACCAATAGCTGATCACAAAAAGGACATGTCAACTCCCCCATATTCTTCAATTCATTGTGGATTACTAAATTACAACTCATCTATATTATATGAGATATTATTTCTTTATGCAGCTAACACATGATAGGCGATGACTCATTCCCTGTTTTCCGAGAATGTCACGCTTGGTGATTTTTCCGAGAATGTCAGATTAAACAACTATATATATCCATCAGATTGAAAAATGTGCTGAAAATTAAATAACTATAAATTATTATAATCATTTATTTGAAAAGTGTGCTGAAACCGCCAAACACTATACTACTCATTCTCATTTTTTATTTTTCATCATAAGCCAAAACGTATGCTTAAATTTGTTCAAAACGGCTTTTGAATTGTTATTGTACAGAAAATGTGGAAAAAAGGTTTAAGCCATTTAGTTAAAATGCATTTTTCTGTTTCTGGTCACGTGACATTGGGCGTGGTCCGATGACGTCATGAACTGGGCCATATTTGCCACCTATGGGTATTGTCCAAATTTGGTCCAATTGAAGCATATGTGTGCAGAGTTATAGCAAATTGATTTTTCCCTAGTAATGGCATCAAAAGATACTTTAACGAGCCCTTAATGTAAATGTTTGCAGGCTCAACAGAGCGATACAGAGAAAGACCTCGATACAGAGAAAGACCTCGGTGTGTGGGTGTCAAGCAATCTCACCTCGGACAAACAGGTAACTGAACAGTGTGCGAAGGCAACAAACTCCTCGGCTTTGTGCGCCGAGCTTCTAGGTACATTCAAAGCACCCAAACGTGTCGTACACTCTACCTTTCTATCGTCCGGTGTCATCTCGGCTACGCAACACAAGTATGGTCTCCACAGTCTATTGGCCTACTTAAACGAGTTTAAAACGTGCAGCGACGTGCTACAAAACTAATTTTGAAGCTCCCCTTCCGTTGTGACGTAACCTATAAGACCCGCCTTCAATTAACAAATTTGTTACCCATTTCATACTTGCATGAATATTTGGACATGGTTTTTTTCTACAAAGCTGTTAATAACTTAGTTTTCATAGACAGAGAAGCTCTACCTGTAACTAGACAATTTACGAGATCTACTAGGACATCGAGCAGCAGTGCTATTACTTATATTCCTAACCGAAGTAAAACTGTTACTTATCAACGTTCATTTTTCATACGCGCATGCCGCACATGGAATGTTCTTCCCGCTGAGCTACGCACAAGTCATATCTCTTTAGCTTTATTCAAAAGTTTATTACTTCAATATTATAAAAAGGCTTTGAACTTGTACGACGCTGACGACATTAGAACTTGGAGAACAATCTGTCCTAGGTGTAACACAGCGAGGTCTCTCCTACGCCCGCCAACGTGCTGCTTCTAGCAATTTGGTTCCCCGCCTTGTCTCCTCTCAAGTTTTATGCTTACATATTAGTAGTTTTAGTTATTAAGTATTTTTTTAGATAAATAATTAACGAGGGATCCGCTGTAATTGGCTATGCTGTAGTGGTCTCCCTGCCTAATTTTTTGAGTTTGGTATTTTGTTCCAATTTTTTGTTTCTATTCTGTTCGTATTTTAGTAGGCGAAGCTAAATAAATAAATAAACCTTGTGGTCTATTGCTTTTATATAATAATTCAGAAGACGCGTGAAATTTCCATGAGTTTACGGGCACAATAAACCATAGCTGATTGACCAATTAGAGCGCGCGTTGATTTAATTATTATATAATTTGCTACATATAGAAGATATGTATTACAGCAAAAGAAAGATAAACTTAAATAAGCAAAAAACAACTACTCAGAATAATCAAATGAGAAATTTCTATTCACAGTTGTTTCGTGGTGGGTGAACTGCGTGTGATAATAGCGAATTAAAGAACGAAGAAGCATAGCTGTTAAGGGTACTTAAGGCGTATAACCTCCTGATTTTCGTTTTCTTCTTAAGAAAAGAAATGTGCAAATGACAGCACTCGTGTTTCTGATAGAGCGATTTTCAATTGAGTGGCCGTAAAACCAAAACCAAAACAGAAACCAATTACTCTGACCGATCACAACAGACGCAAACAACGCAATGAGGCAATCGGAACACGAAGCAGTCACATGGCATGTTACCGACGCCAAGCGCGGGAACATTCACACGCGCAAGTAACGATTGGTTTTGGTTTGGCTTCTGTATTGGTTGAGAAACCGAGCGAAATAAAGCAAACGAGAATTACTTTCGACACTAAATAGAAAACCTATTTATTGGGCAATTAGTTGTCTTATATTTTTATTAACTGAATGAATGTTAACTTCAAAGATAATTCATCAAGGGTTGCTCAGTTTGGATGAAATGACTGACCAGCCGGAGTTAAAGATTATCAGTGTTTCATTTCCAAAAGGCAAACTCTCACGACCACTCTTTTACGGAAAAATGAGATTCTCAATATACTTGGTAAGGAGTCAGATGTTTGTTATTGTTTGCGTAGCTTTTGATGGACTGAAAGTTTCGGCAAAAGGAAAGCTTCTTAGCACTGACTGAAGAGTATCACCATTGTACGAGATACACCAGAAGCTCAGTAGCCACGGTTTCTCGTACACGGTGTCAAAACCAAAATCTTCCCAATCTTTTCAAAATAAAAAACAAAACCAGTGTTGTGCTTATCAAGCAGTAGCTAATGGTATGCCTATTAACTTAGCAGCTTAAT
>JAEMWC010000711.1:220000-230000 GCA_016490735.1 Pachyseris speciosa
GTGAACCGTTATAGCACAGTCTTTCCTTTCCCGAGGCAAAAAACCAACATTGAACTAACTTGCTTGCTTTTGCAGAAAAGAGATAAAACCGTCAGCTCGGCGATGAATCTTTGAAGCAATTAATCTGTTTTTGTTAGTATTCGTCGCTTTACTGATTTTCTCATCGTCAGTTTTGGGACTGGATCCATCCAGAGTTCCAGCAATATTCTGCTTGATAAGCACACCACTAGTTTAATTTTTGTTTTGAAAAGACTAGGAGGATTTGTTTTTGACACCACGTACGAGAGGCCTTGTCTGTTTGAGCTTCTGTTTTTTCTTGTATAATGGCGATACTTGTCGGCCAGAGCTAAGAAGCTTTCCTTTGGCTGTAATTTCAGTGCATCGCAAAGATCTGATTTTCTTATCAAGTATCTTAAGAATCGCATTTTTCTGTAAAAGAATGGCCGCGTAAGTTTGCCTTTTGGGAAAGAACCTAGTCAGTCATTTAATCCCAAATGAGCCAAATTGCAATCTGCCGGAAAGTTTGCAGGGTTTCTTAATTAATAGTTCACAGAAGAATTGCACCTTGAAAAAAAAATATCCTTGCGATCTTTTCTTTAGTTTTAATGATGTGCAGGTTCCTATCGTAGAGCATTTAGAACTCTTAGGTGTAACTATCGATAATTTGCTAAATTTTAGCAAACACGTTGGCAAGATTACTAAGACAGTTGGAAATCAGTCAGATGTTTTGAGCAGGCTTAAGAACATGCTATCAATTTCTTCGAAGATGTGCCTCTACAACTCGTTCTGCGATTTGGCATAATGGTAATGAATCCGACAAGCAGAAGCTGGAAAGACTTAATGCGAGAGCGCTAAGGTGTGTCTATAACAATCGGGTGCCCCTTCATGGTGATGATGACTACGGCTTAACGTTGTCCAATCGTCGCCTACAGGACATTGCCATATTAATTTTTAAAGCTGTAAACGGCATGTTACCGGAATATATACGTGACTTGTTCGTCCTTCGTAATAATGTGAAGTGCTTGAGAGGCACCAACAAGCTCGTCGTCCCGCGTAAGAAAACTACAAACTTTGGCCTAAAATCTATAACTTTTACAGGTGCCAAAGTGTGGAATTCCTTACCGAATGAATTGCGTTCGGCGACAACCCTTAAGGAATTCGGAAATGCTGTGAGGGAGCTGCATTTGTGATGTGCTGTATGCAGTTTTTCACTGTAATAATTTTAAGATTTGGGATTTATTTATCAATTTATTTATTTAGTGATATAGCTAGTTATTAATTGATCATGTATTTTATATATATATATTTATATTTTGTTTATATTTTTCTCGGCATATTAGCATGAATTGCTGGGGGCCTAATCAGCGTCATGAACCCGAGTTAAAATAAAGTTACCTTCCTACTACCTAATCATGGTTGAAGTTAACATTAGATAAAAATTGAAAACATCTCTTTGACTGATAGACTGGTTTTCTATTTAGCGAAAGAATTCGCGTCTGCCTTACTTCGCTCCTATACCTCAACCAGTGAGAAGCCGCAAACCTACTGACAACCAATCGTTTACTCATGCATGCGCATTTTTCCACGCTTGGCGCCGGCTACCGTGTGATTGCTTCGTATTCCGATTGGCTCATTGCGCTATTTAGTTCTGTTGTTATCAGACAGAGTACTTGTTTTGGTTTTACCACAGGGTGCAGACGAATTTTGTTCGATCGTACACGACAAAGTTTGACGTCGTTCATTATAAAATATGTTTACTTTGTACAATGAAGATTGCCGAAATGAAACCCTTCTGAATTGTGAACGTTTTCTGCAGCACGGTAATCTTTTTTGTACAAAGGTAATTATATTTTTGAATTAACAAGGTGAGACTTTGTCGCGTACGATCAAAGAGAAAACTCCAAAGCACCCTGTGGTTTTTCCCGCCAGTTTACAACACCCAAGTGAAAAGCGCGTGAAACACGCTTCCTGACATTTGTACATTTGTTTTGCCAAAACGACACCAGAAAACGAGTGAAGATGCACGCCTTGAGATAAAGAACAATAACTTTTGCAATGCCCTGTTTGTCTTTTTTTTATTCTGAAATATTAATTTAACTGTACACATCAAATAAATTAATGGAAATAAATAATAACTTATAAATAAAGATTTACATTCGAAAGGTTAAAATTCAAAAAGTTCCTCTTTTTCTTTTCCCATGGAAATGAATAAAATGAAACAGATAATCACTTCTTTTTAAAGAAAACGACCATTGCTCAATAAATTAAATGAAAGAATACAAATCAATAATGTATATTAATTTCACTTCTCTATCTTAGTTCATTAGATAAATCATTCTGCTAATTCTTCAGTAAACTTTATAAAAGTACTTCGTCTTTGTACTAATGTATGCGGTTAACTGTATTAAATTAAAGTTCCACTGATCGGCTCACATACAGACTACAATCCTCAGGGATCATACATGAAGGCCACAGGAAGTTCCACTAGGGTCCATTTCCAAACAGTCTCTCCAGTTCTGACGTCACACCTCTGCACCAAGCTCCTGTGGTAGTACAAGACCGAGCGGCAGTAATGTCCACAATCAGGACAAACAGCCTTGGTCAGGAATCGTGGGACACGATCGGGGTCATTATCCTGGGCCCAACTCCAGGGGCACTTTGAGGTGCCTGGCATTTGCTTGGTGACGTCACGTCCAGCACGGCGGGGAATTCCCAGAGATGACTGCTGGAAGGCGGAAGGCTTCTCAACAAACATGAAATTTCTTCGAAGACGTTTCAGCGTCTTTTGAGGTTTTAGATGCACTTCTGGACAAGAGATTTGAAGCGACGAGGAAATGACACTGACAAACACGACAAACGCAAACAGCTGAAACAAACAGCAAAAAAATCAATTGGATTTTTCTCCCCTTTACCTCACTGTTTTGGTGAAAGAAACAGAATTCGAAACTCACAATCTTCTTACGGCAACAATTACGGTAGCAATACAAATTTTCAAACCAAAAAATTATCGCAAACACCGCAAAAGCCCCGATCTTAAGAGGTACCAGCTCCCGCAACCACAATATCCTACCTCTCCTTGCATTCTGACAAGGAACATTAGTTTTACCATTGTTGTACAGCGCTTTGAGCAATTAGTGGACGCAGCGCTCTCTAAATTATTATTATTATTTTTTTTATTATTATAAGTAGAGACATTAAAAAATATGTCATCCCTGGCGATACTAAAGTTTGTGCTAAACACTAAACGTTTTGCAGTTTCTCACCTTTTCACAAAACAGGTTCATGTTAGTTCTTGTTCGGCCAAAGTTGTTGTAATGTTCTGAGTTAACGCTGTAGAATTGGATTCTCTCAAGTAACGCATCTCCACTAAGATCTTCCCTCTTTTATACCGTGCGCTCGATCTGCGCTTGCTCTGGTGTAATTTCACTCAGTTAAAGTGCAGTTCTTCTCACCTGAAAATAGTTTTTCCTGTTCGTATGCAAACTTTACGTTGCTCGCTTCAGTTATTTTCCAGTTGACCATCTTTCGTTGCAAAGCAAATTAAATTTTTGCATCAACATTTACAAAACATAAATATCGAAATGCTTGTCATTGGTAACTGTTTAAGGCTTTTTATTATTTTTTACAATAAATAGAGAATCTTCTGCTTCCAAACTTTTCATGAAGTTCTGTCAGCTGACGGGGAAAACGTTTGTCACATTTGAATTAGCATTGATGAAAAACGAAACATGGAATTGATTCTTCTAATTGAATGCAAATTGAATATTTATTTTCAGTCAATTGCATCAGTTTTCTCTGTTGCTTGGTGAAATCAACGTTGTTTGGTTAAATGCAACTTCCGGTCGTTCGGTGCACCATTTTTGTCCCGTTGTCACTTCGTCGAGTTAAGATCTTGTTAGTTTACAACAAAGTTATCTCGAGATGAAAACGATTTTTCAACAGGAAACGAGAAGTCCAAATTTTACAGTCTGTATCCTGAACTTTTACTTTTGCTTTTTGAGAGATACTGGGCCATATAGAGGGGGCAGGGCGCGCGCGAACAGCGGAGAGTAGAGCGTGGAGCACGACCACTTTGGGTTCCAGCAGCGTGGTTTGTGCGTTTTAAAGAATTAAACTACTGGATATAGTCCTCAAATTTTGTGTTTTCGGTTACCTAATACCCGGAAAAAATATTTACAGATCAAGCAGTTGTTAGGCTGAGTATGAATGCCATCAATGAGAATTAAGGGAGGCGCCTCTAAGATTAGATAAGATGTTTACATTAAAGCCCGAGAGTGTGTTGATATGCATCACTGATCTCGAAAGTTATGCTCGACTGGAAGTGCGCAAGGAAATAGATCAATTCTAATGTATACTTTCGTTATCTGTTAATAACATGGAAACACAGCCCGAAACAGTAACAACGGGTTACGGATGCTTGCTGAACCAAACGAAAATTACATTGCAGGGTCGATTTAACCCCTGGAAAGCAAGTTTTAGTATGTGATGGCACACTGGCCAGTACACGTTCACTTGTTTTGCATGTTAATACGTTAAAGGAGCCCTTATTTACGTTATTACAACCATCAGGGCAACCGAAGTGCTGGCTGCAGTCACGACTGAAAATAACCGGTGATATACAAATAACTCGGGAAAACTGTGCTTGAACCAGTTCAGTTGCTTTGTTTCACTTCTGTGCTCAGGAATATTTGTTGACGTAAATTCGGTTCCAGATATTGATCACTTAAAAAGCGGTATTAAACTCAACACTAAAGTTAGCAGACAAACTTAAAATTAGTGCTTTCTTTTTTACTTCTTTGGTACAATAATCTCAACTAAAGCAAATAACTAAAAACTGTCTTCGAATATTTTTAATTGTAAATACCCATTTGTGTCCAGCTTTCCCAGTACTGAAACAGGGATGCATGAATTTGAAACAATTAAGGTAGGCTACTCAGTAAAAGGGGGAGAAAACAATTTTTGTGCGTAATTTTTGCTTTTTACGTAGTAGTTTTCTGAGAATCCGTTTTATTAACCGGAAATGTTTCAGCTGTGCAAACCGGAAAATGATAAATGGTTAATAATTCGAGGAGGGGAAATTACAGAGGCAGACACAGCAAATGAAGTTTGTAGCTACGTAATTTAAATTCGGTTACTGATAGTCATTGACTCGTAGTCATTCGGCTTTGTTGCTTCCAGATTTTAAGTTCACTTCACTTTTGCTTTTTCTTGTCTTGCAGTTTGAAAATTACACAACTTACAACATAACATTGTAATTATTCCTACTATTATTAATTATTACAGCTCCAATGTACCATCTAAGAACTTCCAATTTTTATTACATTTTTTCCATAACCCTCTCTCTTGCGAAATGTCTTATTTTATCTCTTTTACACGGGAAGTGCCTTCAAAAGTGTTAGATTTTACTGTTTTAGTGCTAGTTTTTACTGAGAGATGCATCTTTTGCAAATTTTTCCCAAAGGTTTTAATCGAGGACTGGGTACGTTCTTGGGCATGTGTCTTGTCACATGACAGCTGGTCAAGTGGCTATACTCGGCTCGTTTGAATTAACTCTCTGGTCGGCAGAATCCTTTGCAGAATTTACCTAGAGATATGTCGAAATTTCCCTATATAACTGTGTTTTTGGTCATCTGCTGGTGCCTGAGCTCATCATCAAGGGCTGGGAAGGCTTAAACCTCGCCAATTTCAAAGAATTGCTTATTGACTCTGTCAGTGTAACAGTGTTCAAACGCTCCTTTCAAACTGCTGCTGACAGTTTTTTGTTCATGGACAAGGGGCCTTGTTGCACCAGGCTTCAATCTTCACTTGTGGAAGTTTCATTGAAAGTTGAAGGTGCCTGGGCAACTGTTGGTGCAGGATTGAAGCCTGAGAGACTTATAAGAAAATAAGAAATTGTTTGGGGGGAGCCTTTCCCGCTCAAAGATATGTGGAATTTCCCAGAATGCAACAGGGTCAGATTCTTGCTGTTTGGCTGCTTGCGTGAGGTCGGCTGATAAAAATTGAGCAGATTGAGTTCTTGTTGGCTTTTTTTCTAAACTTCCTCTTTGATGTGGAAGCAGAAGAGGTGTTTTGTAATGTTTACTCTCTGAATAAATAATTCAGTTGAAAAAAGATTTGTCCTCACTGCTCGTTTGCGAGGTAAGATTTCCATTTCGTTCTTGTACTATTTTGGAGCTGATGTGTTGTTTTCATTCCATTTCTATGCTATTACTTTGCTGGAGAAATGCAATGTCATGCCTGTCTTATTTTTTCCCTTTTCTTTGTGCATAACAAACACTTTTGCATTGGTATTGCTGGAAAAGATGGCAAAACCTGACCACAGCAATTGTTTTCTTTACCCAATGCAGGTTTGAAATTTGAAACTGGCATGGAATTTGTAAATTGCAAACACTATTTTCATTCCATGCTCTTACTTGTACCAGCTTTTTACGGCTCAGATTTGAGGTAGACAAACCCTCTAGGCAATGAATCACAATAAAGCTCTTCAGTGTTGTGAGACACGTTTAAACCAGCTTTGCTTGCTCCAAATTTTATTTCAATTCAATCTAACCCAATAAAAGACAACCAAAGAATTACTTAGCACACTTCTTGTGAGTTGACTAAAATTGTATATCCCACATTAATTAGATGGTACTGGTTATTTCCCGGGCTATAAGGGTAAAAGTACCTTAACACCTTTGGTCTTCAAAAAGGACAAAATATCGCTAGATTTTGATGCCGAACAATTACGTGGAGTTGTTGTTGTTTTTTTTTTCACAATTGCTGATTAGAAATCTAGCGTGGACACTAAGTCAAACTCCTTCTTACTTCTAAAGTTTTTTTTTCTGCTGTTGTTTGTTATGGATTAATAAATTACCACGTAACTGTTATTTCAAGTGAGTAAATCTGGTACTTAAAAAGGTGTCATTAACATATTCACGTAAATTGAAAACTGCTCTTCTGATATGCATCGCAGGTTTTGAATCAACGCTCTGTCAACCGGAAGACGGTACAGAAGTCGGAAAATTCTATCCGTATATTGTGAAGCTGCTGATATATGGATCTAACCAAGAGAGTTGCCTACAGTACAATTCTCTCTCTCTGCGGCTACTTCAACGAGAGTATGCGCATTTCAAGAGCGTTATAAACAAAGAAAAAGCACGTCTCTGGCGTCTCGCGAGTGCCATACGATGCCGTTGAATTACTGTCTGCCTTGCCAGTTCACTTACGTCAGCGAAACCATCAAGAATGTCGAAATGTTTAGACCACATTTAATGATCATGGCATGAGTGAAAATAACCATGATAACCAAACTGAACTGCCGTGTTTCGCTTGAGATGTGCGCGCTGACGTGCATTTGTGAACCGTTATAGCACAGTCTTACCTTTCCCTAGGTAAAAAACCAACATTGAACTGACTTGCTTGCTTTTGCAGAAAAGAGACAAAACCGTCAGCTCGGCGATGAATCTCTGAAGCAATTAATCTGTTTTTGTCAGTATTCGTCGCTTTACTGATTTTCTCATCGTCAGTTTTGGGACTGGATCCATCCAGAGTTCCAGCAATATTCTGCTTGATAAGCACACCACTAGTTTAATTTTTGTTTTGAAAAGACTAGGAGGATTTGTTTTTGACCCCACGTACGAGAGGCCTTGTCTGTTTGAGCTTCTGTTTTTTCTTGTATAATGGCGATACTTGTCGGCCAGAGCTAAGAAGCTTTCCTTTGGCTGTAAATTCAGTGCATCGCAAAGATCTGATTTTCTTATCAAGTATCTTAAGAATCGTATTTTTCTGTAAAAGAATGGCCGCGTAAGTTTGCCTTTTGGGAAAGAACCTAGTCAGTCATTTAATCCCAAATGAGCCAAATTGGAATCTGCCGGAGAGTTTGCAGGGTTTCTTAATTAATAGTTCACAGAAGAATTGCACCTTGAAAAAAAAATATCCTTGCGATCTTTCCTTAAGTTTTAATGATGTGCAGGTTCCTATCGTAGAGCATTTAGAACTCTTAGGTGTAACTATCGATAATTCGCTAAATTTTAGCAAACACGTTGGCAAGATTACTAAGACAGTTGGAAATCAGTTAGATGTTTTGAGCAGGCTTAAGAACATGCTATCAATTTCTTCGAAGATGTGCCTCTACAACTCGTTTGTAATGTCCTATTTCACTTTCTGTTCTGTGATTTGGCATAATGGTAATGAATCCGACAAGCAGAAGTTGGAAAGACTTAATGCGAGAGCGCTAAGGTGTGTCTATAACAAGCGGGTGCCCCTTCATGGTGATGATGACTACGGCTTAACGTTGTCCAATCGTCGCCTACAGGACATTGCCATATTAATTTTTAAAGCTGTAAACGGCATGTTACCGGAATATATACGTGACTTGTTCGTCCTTCGTAATAATGTGAAGTGCTTGAGAGGCACCAACAAGCTCGTCGTCCCGCGTAAGAAAACTACAAACTTTGGCCTAAAATCTATAACTTTTACAGGTGCCAAAGTGTGGAATTCCTTACCGAATGAATTGCGTTCGGCGACAACCCTTAAGGAATTCGGAAATGCTGCGAAGAAGCTGCATTTGTGATGTGCTGTTTGCTGTGTTTCACTGTAATAATTTTAAGATTTGGGATTTATTTATCAATTTATTTATTTAGTGATATAGCTAGTTATTAATTGATCATGTATTTTATATATATATATTTATATTTTGTTTATATTTTTCTCGGCATATTAGCATGAATTGCTGGGGGCCTAATCAGCGTCATGAACCCGAGTTAAAATAAAGTTACCTTCCTACTACCTAATCATGGTTGAAGTTAACATTAGATAAAAATTGAAAACATCTCTTTGACTGATAGACTGGTTTTCTATTTAGCGAAAGAATTCGCGTCTGCCTTACTTCGCTCCTATACCTCAACCAGTGAGAAGCCGCAAACCCACTAACAACCAATCGTTTACTCATGCGTGCGTATTTTACCACGCTTGGCGCCGGCTACCGTGTGAAATCTTGGTATTCCGATTGGCTCATTGCGCTGTTTAGTTCTGTTGTTATCAGACAGAGTACTTGCTTTGGTTTTACCACAGGGTGCAGACGAATTTTGTTCAATCGTATACGACAAAGTTTGACGTCGTTAATTATAAAATATGTTTACTTTGTACAATGAAGATTGCCGAAATGAAACCCTTCTGAATTGTGAACGTTTTCTGCAGCACGGTAATCTTTTTTCTACAAAGGTAATTATATTATTGAATTAACAAGGTGAGACTTTGTCGCGTACGATCAAAGAGAAAACTCCAAAGCACCCTGTGGTTTTTCCCGCCAGTTTACAACACCCAAGTGAAAAGCGCGTGAAACACGCTTCCTGACATTTGTACATTTGTTTTGCCAAAACGACACCAGAAAACGAGTGAAGATGCACGCCTTGAGATAAAGAACAAGAACTTTTGCAATGTCCTGTTTGTCTATTTTTTATTCTAAAATATTAATTTAACTGTACACATCAAATAAATTAATGGAAATAAATAATAACTTATAAATAAAGATTTACATTCGAAAGGTTAAAATTCAAAAAGTTCCTCTTTTTCTTTTCCCATGGAAATGAATAAAATGAAACAGATAATCACTTCTTTTTAAAGAAAACGACCATTGCTCAATAAATTAAATGAAAGAATACAAATCAATAATGTATATTAATTTCACTTCTCTATCTTTGTTCATTAGATAAATCATTCTGCTAATTCTTCAGTAAACTTTATAAAAGTACTTCGTCTTTGTACTAATGTATGCGGTAAACTGTATTAAATTAAAGTTCCACTGATCGGCTCACATACAGACTACAATCCTCAGGGATCATACATGAAGGCCACAGGAAATTCCACTAGGGTCCATTTCCAAACAGTCTCTCCAGTTCTGACGTCACACCTCTGCACCAAGCTCCTGTGGTAGTACAAGACCGAGCGGCAGTAATGTCCACAATCAGGACACACAGCCTTGGTCAGGAACCGTGGGACACGATCGGGGTCATTATCC
>JAEMWC010000711.1:237500-250000 GCA_016490735.1 Pachyseris speciosa
ACACAGCAAATGAAGTTTGTAGCTACGTAATTTAAATTCGGTTACTGATAGTCATTGACTCGTAGTCATTCGGCTTTGTTGCTTCCAGATTTTAAGTTCACTTCACTTTTGCTTTTTCTTGTCTTGCAGTTTGAAAATTACACAACTTACAACATAACATTGTAATTATTCCTACTATTATTAATTATTACAGCTCCAATGTACCATCTAAGAACTTCCAATTTTTATTACATTTTTTTCCATAACCCTCTCTCTTGCGAAATGTCTTATTTTATCTCTTTTACACGGGAAGTGCCTTCAAAAGTGTTAGATTTTACTGTTTTAGTGCTAGGTTTTACTGAAAAATGCATCTTTTGCAAATTTTTCCCAAAGGTTTTGATCGAGGACTGGGTACGTTCTTGGGTATGTGTCTTGTCACATGACAGCTGGTCAAGTGGCTATACTCGGCTCTTTTGAATTAACTCTCTGGTCGACAGAATCCTTTGCAGAATTTACCTAGAGATATGTCGAAATTTCCCTATATAACTGTGTTTTTGGTCATTTGCTGGTGCCTGAGCTCATCATCAAGGGCTGGGAAGGCTTAAACCTCGCCAATTTCAAAGAATTGCTTATTGACTCTGTCAGTGTAACAGTGTTCAAACGCTTGTTTCAAACTGCTGCTGACAGTTTTTTGTTCATGGACAAGGGGCCTTGTTGCACCAGGCTTCAATCTTCACTTGTGGAAGTTTCATTGAAAGTTGACGGTGCCTGGGCAGTTGTTAGTGCAGGATTGTAGCCTGGTCAGAGACTTATAAGAAAATAAGAAATTGTTTGGGGGGAGCCTTTCCCG
The DNA here is from genome assembly GCA_016490735.1 of Pachyseris speciosa. Classification (NCBI taxonomy): domain Eukaryota; kingdom Metazoa; phylum Cnidaria; class Anthozoa; order Scleractinia; family Pachyseridae; genus Pachyseris; species Pachyseris speciosa. Next base: position 238,330 of record JAEMWC010000711.1, read on the forward strand.
CTCAAAGATATGTGGAATTTCCCAGAATGCAACAGGGTCAGATTCTTGCTGTTTGGCTGCTTGCGTGAGGTCGGCTGATAAAAATTGAGCAGATTGAGTTCTTGTTTGGCTTTTTTTCTAAACTTCCTCTTTGATGTGGAAGCAGAAGAGGTGTTTTGTAATGTTTACTCTCTCAATAAATAATTCAGTTGAAAAAAGATTTGTCCTCACTGCTCGTTTGCGAGGTAAGATTTCCATTTCGTTCTTGTACTACTTTGGAGCTGATGTGTTGTTTTCACTCCATTTCTATGCTATTACTTTGCTGGAGAAATGCAATGTCATGCCTGTCTTATTTTTTCCCTTTTCTTTGTGCATAACAAACACTTTTGCATTGGTATTGCTGGAAAAGATGGCAAAACCTGAGCACAACAATTTTTTCTTTACCCAATGCAGGTTTGAAATTTGAAACTGGCATGGAATTTTGTAAATTGCAAACACTATTTTCATTCCATGCTCTTACTTGTACCAGCTTTTTACGGCTCAGATTTGAGGTAGACAAACCCTCTAGGCAATGAATCACAATAAAGCCAATCTTTTACGTTCTTGCATAACATGCGAAAGATTGATGGTAGGTATAGCCAAAAAACACCCTTTTTGGCAAAGATTTTTCTCTTTGCAAAAAACGGAGGCAGTCTGTAAGTTCAGTACCTACATCAATACAAGCATAACCTGTAAAAAATTGTTTCTTGCCTCACTAAGTGTTTTTGCTCAATCATGTTTAAAAAGGAAGCACTTTTAAAGAGACCTCACAAAAGCTTGTTCTGTTTCCATGACAACGAGAAACTCACATCATTGTCATCATCCATCGCAACGAGGTGCATGATGGTGGTTTCTTCTCAATGAGATTTTGGAGAAAAAGACGCCTTTGTATAAGACCCCCTTAAGTCACATTCACTGGCTCCAAAAGCGATACAAAACAGACGATCTTCAGACTCAACAAAACAAAAATTTTGTCAGCAACCCTAGATAGAAAAAATTGTATCGAGAAAAATGTAAGCACGAATGTAAAAACAATAAAGCTATACAGTTCCGAATCAAAACCCTGAGTTAAGCTCAGGCTCAAATTGAAACTTTCAGAGCTAATTTTAGAGAAGGGCATGCTCATCATGTAGCGGTAGGGGGCTTATTAATTAATGCAAATAATTTTGCATTTTAAACAGCGTGACCTATAATATATGCGCAATATATAATGCATTACCATTACCATTACCATTACCATATAGATTTAGCAAAGCCTAAAAGCGGAGCTCCCGGGTTTCATTTTACTACTCTTTCAAGACAGAGTTGCCTGGAAACCTTCTCGCCTCATGCTGCTCCACGCGTAAATTTCGTCCTATTTCTCACAGCCGTTCCCTCTCTATTTCTCGCCGTCCTCCGTACTTTTCTTTCTTATTTCCCTATTTTGTTCTCTTTCTCTTAACGCTTTAACTCTACTGTCCCGTTTTTCCTCTGTTCTGTTACTTCTCATTTCTCGCAGCCTTTGCTCTTCAGTCACCCGTTCTTCTTCGGTTCCAAATGCTCCTTCTCATCATGTTTCTCACAGTCTTCGTACTTCAGCTTCACTCTCTTTCTCTGTTCTGTTGCTTTTCATTTCTCGCAGTTGTTTTAACTCCGCTTCGCGCTGCTCTTCTGTTCTGGTTCTTCTCCTTTCTCCTTTCTCGTTCTCGTTCTCTTTCTCTCTTCTTTCTTTTCTGCTCTTCTGTCATAGTTCTTCTAGGCATCACGCAACCTTATTATTCAGAAAAAAAATTTCTTAAGATATGCCAAAAATTGCAATACAAAGCAAAAAGCAGCTCTAAACAAATTAAAAATAAACACTCAGCTTGAAGCTTAAGTTTATATCCGTCCAAAGATGCTTGACTTGAATAACTACATAGCCACCAGTATGGTCCTGACCACAGCTATATATGTCAAATGTCAAGCCTGTTTTGGATTAAATCCAGCGAAAATTGCGGGAAAAATATTTTCCAAACCGTTCTCCACCTAAATACGACAAGCGTCGGATGTAAAGAGCTTTAGTTGACGTAACATGGCCGTGTAGCCGCGTCAAGCCGCACAAAGCGCGTGAAAACTTAAGCTAGGTTTTGGTTTAGGTGTCCTGGTTACGATAAGTTAACCTGGCTTGAGCCTGCGATTCAATCCAAGACCAGTGCCTGGGCACCTTTGGCAGGTGACGGTTTTCACCTTCCAAACGTCTGGCTTAGTCTGCTGCATCTGCTGTATCTCCTGTCGCCGATGCCCAGCTATCTACATTGGCGTAACTGGGAGTACACTAAGACAACGTTTTGATAAAAACCTGCCCGGTTTTTCCCTTTGCCGAGCATTTCAACACAGCTGGACACTCCATTAACCGATGTATTCTTTCGCGAACTCTTCTTATGCGGCGAGAACTAGCAAAGAAAATGGCTGGAGATGCGGCTGATTTTCAAGCTCGGTACCCATCATCCACACGGCTTGAACTCTGACTTCCGTTTTCTTTAGGCCGCGCGTGCACTATAAAAAAAGTATTTTGAATTTTTAGTTGCATGGCGCAAACAAAACATGTAGCGAATATAACGAACGTGTTTTTCCACAGAAGAAGGACCAAGCCCGAAACGTTTGGAAGCATTAGCATATAGAAATATGGCACTTTTCCTTTGCTTCATGTGAACACCTATATACCAGAACTAAAAGGCCGCACTAAATAGAATGCGTAACTGGCGGTTTCGGCGGTTTTGTTTAGGACGCCAGAGCGAGCGACGAAGCCGCGAGGAGAATGGAGGAGAATTGCCGCTTTTCCACTCGCTCACGCGCTCTCCAACAAAACCGCCAGCTACGCAGGCTACACTCAAGCTTTTTGCTGTGTCTAACTCTGATATTTCCCCTCCTCGAATTATTAACCATTTATCGTTTTCCGGTTTGCACAGCTGAAACATTTTCGGTTAAAAAACGGATTCTCAGAAAACTACTACGTAAAAATAAAAAAATACGCACAAAAATTGGTTTCTCTCCCTTTTACTGAGTAGCCTACTATAATTGTTTGAAATTTATGCATCCCTGTTTCAGTGCAGGGAAAACTGGACACAAATGGATATTTACAATTAAAAATATTCTAAGACAGTTTTTAGTTATTTGCTTCAATTGAGATTATTGTACCAAAGAACAAAATAAGAAAACAATAATAATTTTTTATATTTGTCTGCTAATTTTAGAGTTGAGTTACCGCTTTTTAAGTGATCAATATTTGGAACTGAATTTACGTCAACAACTATTCCTGAGCACAAAAGCGAAACAAAGCAACTGAACTGGTTCAAGCACAGTTTTCCTGAGTTATTTATATATCACCGGTTATTTTCAGTCGTGACTGCAGCCAATACTTCGGATATCCTGATGGTTGTAATAACGTAAGTAAACTTTCAAACTGAACACTTGAGTAAAATTGGAAGGGGCCCTGTACGTATTATGCAAAACAAAGTGCACGAGCACTGGTCAGTGTGTCATCACATACTAAAACTTGCTTTCCAGGGGTTAAATCGACCCTGCAATGTAATTTTCGTTTGGTTTACCAAGAATCAGTAACCCATTGTTACTGTTTCGGGCTGTGTTTCCCTGTTATTAACAGATAACGAAAGTATACATTAGAATTGATCTATTCCATTGCGCACTTCCAGTCGAGCATAACTTTCGAGATCAGTGATGCATATCAACACACTCTCGCGCTTTAATGTAAACATCTTATCTAATCTTAGAGGCGCCTCCCTTAATTCTCATTGATGGCATTCATACTCAGCCTAACAATTGCGTGATTTCGTCTGTAAATTTTTTTTCCAGGTATTAAGTAACCGAAAACACAAAATTTGAGGGCTATATCCAGTAGTTTATTTTTTTAAAGCGCTCCACTCTCCGCTCTTCGCGCGCGCCCTGTCCCCTCTATATGGCTCAGTATCTCTCATAAAGCAAAGTAAAAATTCGGGATACAGACTATAAAATTTGGACTTCTCGTTTCCTGTTGAAAAACCGTTGTCATCTCGAGATAACTTTGTTGTAAACTAACAAGATCTTAACTCGACGAAGTGACAACGGGACAAAAATGGTGCACCAAACGACCGGAAGTTGCGTTTAACGAAACAACGTTGATTTCACCAAGCAACAGAGAACCTGATGCAACTGTCGGAAACTAACTGTTCAATTTGCATTCAATTAGGAGAATCAATTCCATGTTTCGTTTTTCATCAGTGCTAATTCAAATGTGACAAACTTTTTCCCCATCAACTGATAGAACTTCATGAAAAGTTTGAAAACAGAAGATTCTCTATTTATTATTAAAAAATAATAATAATAAGCCTTAAACAGTTACCAATGACAAGCATTTCGATATTTGTGTTTTGTAAATGTTGATGCAAATATTTAATTTGCTTTGCAACGAAAGATGGTCAACTGGAAAATAACTGAAGCGGGCAACGTAAAGTTTGCAGACGAACAGGAAAAACTATTTTCAGGCGAGAAGATTTACACTTTAACTAAGTGAAATTACACCAGAGCAAGCGCAGATCGAGCTCACGGTATAAAAGAGGGAAGATCTCGGTGGAGATGTGTCAGTGGAGAGAATCCAGTTCTACAGCGTTAACTCAGAACACTACAACAACTCTAGATCTGACAAGAAGAACTAACATGAACCTGTCTTGTGAAAAGGTGAGAAGCTGCTGAACGTTTACTGTTTAGGACAAAAGTTAGTATCCCCAGGGATGGCATATTTTTTTAATGTCCATACTTATCTAATGTTCCTTGTCGGAATGCAAGGGGAGGTAGGATGTTGCTATAGGACCTGGCAGCTTTTAATGGCCGCTGCCCTTTGAAAAGAATGATCCGGGCTTTTGTGGTGTTTGCGATATTTTTTTGTTTGACAATTTGTATTCAATTGCCACCGTAATTGTTGCCGTAAGAAGATTGTGAGTTTCTGTTTCTTCCACCAAAACAATGAGGTAAAGGGGAGAAAAATCCAACTGAATTTTTTGCTGTTTGTTTCAGCTGTTTGCGTTTGCCGTGTTTGTCTGCGTCATTTCTTCTTCACTTCAAATCTCTTGTCCAGAAGTGCATCTAAAACCTCAAAAGATGCTGAAACGTCTTCGAAGAAATTTCATGTTTGTTGAGAAACCTTCCGCCTTCCAGCAGTCATCTCTGGGAATTCCCCGCCGTGCTGGACGTGACGTCACGAAGCAAATGCCAGGCACATCAAAGTGCCCCTGGAGTTGGGCCCAGGATAATGACCCCGATCGTGTCCCACGATTCCTGACCAAGGCTGTCTGTCCTGATTGTGGACATTACTGCCGCTCGGTCTTGTACTACCACAGGAGCTTGGTGCAGAGGTGTGACGTCAGAACTGGAGAGACTGTTTGGAAATGGACCCTAGTGGAACTTCCTGTGGCCTTCATGTATGATCCCTGAGGATTGTAGTCTGTATGTGAGCCGATCAGTGGAACTTTAATTTAATACAGTTTACCGCATACATTAGTACAAAGATTAAATACTTTTATAAAGTTTACTGAAGAATTAGCAGAATGATTTATCTAATGAACAAAGATAGAGAAGTGAAATTAATATGCATTATTGATTTGTATTCGTTCATTTAATTTATTGAGCAATGGTCGTTTTCCTATTTGTTTCATTTTATCCATTTAAATGGGAAAAGAAAAATAGGAATTTTTAAATTTTAAGATTTCAAATGTAAATCTTTATTTATAAGTTATTATTTATTTCCGTTAATTTATTTGATGTGTACAGTTAAATTAATATTTTAGAATAAAAAAAGACAAACAGGGCATTGCAAAAGTTCTTGTTCTTTATCTTAAGGCGTCCATCTTCACTCGTTTTCTGGTAATCGTTTTGGTAAAACAAATGCCGGGGCAAATGTCAGGAAGCGTGTTTCGCGCGCTGTTAAGTTGGGCCTAAGCTGGCGGGAGAAACCATAGACTACTTTGGAGTTTTCTCTTCGATCGTACACGACAAAGTCTCACCTTGTTAATTCAAAAATAAAATTACCGTTGTACAATAAACATTGCCGAACTTCAGAAAACGTTCACAATTCAGGAGGGTTTCATTTCGGCAATCTTCATTGTACAAAGTAAACATATTTTTGAATTAACGAGGTGAAACTTTGTCGTGTACGATCGAACGAAACTCGTTTGCTCCCTGTGGTTAAAGCAAACGAATTACTTTGTCTGATAACAACAAGCCCAATCAGCGCAATCAGCCAATCGGAATATAAAGCAATCACACGGTAGCCGGCGCCAAGCGCGGGAAAATGCGTACGCGTGAGTAAACGATTGGTTGTGGTTTTGCTTCTCACTGGTTGAGGTACAGGAGCGAAGTAAGGCAGACGCGAATTCTTCGCTAAAGCGAAAACCACTCTATCAGTCAACGAGTTGTTTTCAATTTTATTTTCACCCATGTCATGATCATTAAACTGTGGTCAACATTTCAACACTTGATGGTTTCGCTGACGTAAGTGAACAAGGGCAGACAGTAATTTTAAAAGCACCGCATAGCACCCGCGAGACTTTCACGCAAAAGTGAAAGCGCACGTGCTTTTGTTCACTATAACGCTCTTCAAATGCGCATGATCTCGTTGTCGTGGCCACAGAGAGAGAATTGTACTGTAGGCAACTGTTTTTGCTAGTTCCATATATCGGCTAAACGATCCCTGTTGTATATAGAAACCAGATAGAATTTTCCGACTTTTGTACTTCCGGTTGACAGAACGTTCATTCAAAACCTGTGATGCATATCAAAAGATAGCCTCCTACGCAGATTGCGTGACGAGCCAAAAGACGTCTGCGTAGGAGGCTAATCAAAAGAGCAATAAAAGACGTAAATATGTTAATGACACCTTTTCAAGTGCTAGATTTACTCACTTGAAACAGAACAGTTACGTGGCAATTTATTAATTCCGGCATAGGAAACAACAGCAGAAAAAACCCAGTGGAAAGGCGGATGCACCATGTATTTTTTCGGTATCAAAAGCTAGCGATATTTTGTCCTTTTTGGAGACAAAAGGTGTTAAAGTACTTTCACCCTTATAGCCTGGCAAATAACCATCTAATTATGGGATTGATTTTTTTGGGTCAACTCACAAGAAGTGTGCTAAGTAACTCTTTGGTCTTTTATTGCCGGACTAAGATGGAATTGAAATAAAATTTGGAGCCGTAAGCAAAGCGGGCTTAAACGTGACTCAGAACACTGAAAAGCTTGACCCATCCTGCTCATTCTAAATGATAAAGAATTGCTATCAAATGGTGCCTGAAATTTAGTCAAATATTGAAAGACCAAAAATAGTGACGTCATTCTGGGTATCAAGACAGTTACGACTGTTTTACACTCGAAGAATAAAACACGACGTCAATATTTATTTCCATGTAACCACCTTTATTTCGGAAGAAGGTCCAATATCGTTCGATGGGTAATAATAATAATAATAATAATAATAATAATAATAATAATCACTTTATTTTTAAGTCTCAGCTGTTGCTGTTTAAGACAATCAGAGTTGGTTAGTTGTATTTCAAACTAGATGAGAACTGTTTATGCGACAACCGGAATGAATATTCTCGGTATGAATGTTATGTTTGCAATCCGTATCAAATGTAAAACCACTTTTACCGACAAAGTAAAGTTGTAGGAAGAAACAAATAAATAAATAAATAACTTTATTTTACGAGGGTAACTCTTTACAGTTAAAAATAAAGTTACAATTATAATTAATTTATAAATTAAAACTAGTTTACAAAATAACCATTACAATAATATCCTCATACCCTATAAGGGGTCTAACGGTATTAAAATTATGAAATAAAAACATACGACATAGGAAAGCTACGTAAGCTTGAACATAACCTTCCTATACTTTAAAACACGTTTATAAACGAAGTGGCGAAAAACCATTTTCAAGCGAAGAATCCTATTGCTTTAACTGAGTAAAATTACATCAGATCGAGGCGGCAATGCAGCCATTCCAGCAGGTCTCTTTAAACTGTAGTATCGGCCGTGCAGCCTTGTGGGCTTGCTTTTCTCTGCACATTTCTAGGAACATCAAGACATCTTACCCCGTTGATTAACCCTTGACTCGTTCTCGTCCGCCATTTTGTACGTGTTTTCCTGTAATTTTCGAGGGTTTGAGGTCAAATCGATCTAGTTATTCCATATAAGGGGTTACCACGGAGATCTCTCTGGTCCACAACATCGAAGGCTCTATCTTTCATGTCACGCTTGTCACGCTAGCTGTCGTTTATTTTTAAACGATCACTTAGCTACAACTCCGTACGTATTTAATTTATAAGTGTGTTTTTCGAGCCATTTTCTAACTCAGAAGCCCTCTGCCTGGCATCATAAAGCTGGGTTGGTGGGTAAAGGAAATCCTCCGAAAGAAGACAGAGGTGGGAAGCAATTTCACACCAAGTTAGCCGCCGAAAGGTTTCGATCGAGTCATGGTGATTCACGAAGTGAAGTTGTGTCCCTAGTCATTCTGTGAGTAGATTCCGGAACCCGGCATGGCAGTTTTAGCGAGTTTTGACTTGTAAATAATGCAATCGGTGCAATAGTTTGCCAGCAGGACCGGGTGGCTCGACACTAAGGAAAAATATCTGAGATGGAAATTGGCGGACTAACACGCGGCAGTTATCCAAGTATATCCCAGAATTCCATTGGGTCACAAATGCGAACATGTCAGACCAGTGAGAGCAACTGAAATCAAATAGTGCTACCTAGGTCGGGCTAAGAAATTGAGCGGGCAAATTGGAACACATTGCAAGAAGTTGAGTCGAAGTTTACTGCCAATATAGACTTTTAGCTTGAAGAGGGATTTTTGGTCTTCAAAACTTCAAAACAAAGTTGCTTATTTTTGGTGTTTTCCTAGAACGGTTTTTGGTTTTGCAACAGAATAAACAGTCATATTCAAGGAAAATCGGTACTTTTAATACGTTTACGGAGTGATAAAGTCTAAGAAACTCAGGATTTGGCAATAATAATGGCTCATTTCAAACATAGTCCAGGATTTGGAAAAGTTACAGGTTTTCAAAGCACCGGTCTTCAGCGACCGGTAAATTGCAGAGCCGGACAAGAAAGAGTTAACGTACCAGCTGGACATACATGTCCACATAAATACACCACTCTTGCTTTGATTTCCTTCTTGTTTAGCTTTAATCACCAAGTCATGATAACAAGTGGATTGCACCAACAGGTGTGTCTTCTCATTTCCACAGCTAAGAGATTGCCTAAAACGCCTGATTTCTGCTGTATGACACTGTTCGTTTGGCAACAAAGTCCAGAATACTAATTTTTCGGCCGAAGAATGACACCAAAAATTGTACTTTTTTGACGTGCAGATTTTAATCCAAAACTCTTTTCAAAAACCAAAATTCTACATTTACAACAAACCTCAAGTTCTCCCTTGGTATTTGCCATGAAACTTTCCTCTCACATTTTCTGCCAGCCACGTTTTGGCCTGTTTCTGAGAGCCAATCTCGCGTGTCTTAACTTGCCTCGTTCACAGCCGAGAGGAATTCTGGGAAGATTCAACCATAGAACTCTCCTTCGGCTCATTTCATAGTTTTTTCATAAGTGTGCAGCCACCCAGTACTACCAGCAAAATATTGCACCGATAAGTTTTTTTAGCAGTCAAAACTAGACCAATTTGCCTTGGTAGATCCTGGAATCCACTGGAGAACGGCTAGAAATCAAAACAACTTTGGCATCTCCGTCAACATGAAACCACCTCTCACCTCTGAGTTCTTTCAAAGGCTCGCCTCTACCCACATTCTAGCTTAATGATGCCAGCATGGAGGGCTTCTGCAGTGGAAAATGGCTCAGAAAACCACTCTATAACTGACAATCGCATTAAATTCAAGCGATTCCACTCACTCGATAAAAAACAGCAACCCAAGGGCATCACGTGACACTTAAGCCTAACGCCCCGGCTACATGTTCAAACATTGTTATAAAACATTTGTTGGATGAACAATGTTAGAACGTGTAGCATGCATGTTTGATGACGTTTGTTCAACATTTTTTGTTGGAAGAATGTTATGATTTCGATCAAGCATTTTCTCCAACATACAACAAATGTTGAAGCGTGTAGCCGCCGTTTCAACAATGTTGTATTGCAAAGACCAATCAGAGTTAAGGGTCCAGTCTCCAATCCGAAGCCTAATGGTAGAAATGGAAATTGTTGAAACCAGAACCCCGAAGCGACGTGTTTCCAACAATGTTATATAGGTATCCAACATTGTTAGAAGCGTTCTTACAACAATGTTGGGACGTGTTCTTCTAACAATGTTACAACGTGTAGCCGGGGCTTAAGTCTCCAGTATTTCAAAACAGCAGATATTTTCATAATAACTCCATATATGAAGACGCCCAAAATCTGGTAAAATAAATAGCACCCACTTGGTACGCAACCCGGGGGGGGGGGGGTACTAAAAAATTTTTCATACGGGGAGGCTCCGCCCAAAGGTCCAACCCCTTACCGTTTTATATACCATTTCTGACAGAAAAGGTATACCTTCCATTAACAAATAGTACCCCTTTCGTATACCTAAAACAGGAAGTCTTCTTGTCATTTTCACGTAGCGTAAAAAACAGTGCAGTCATAAGGTATGTGTTCGAAATATTTTAATGAAAGGCACTTTGTAATACCTCAATGACAGATTTCCCTATCCTTTCATATAATTCGACTCGTGAAATCCCTACCCTTTCATATACCTGAAGCGTGAAAAAGGTACCCCTTTCGGGCGGAGCCTCCCCGTATAGGCCATTATAGGGAGTACCCCCCCCCCCCCCCCCCCCCCGTGTACGCAAAGGTTAAGAATTTCTGTTCTTTTTGTGACTTGTATGGTGCGTTTAGCCTTGATATTGCACAGAAAATTCAGGATCAGTGGCCCCTCTACGATTTCTTCAACTTCTGATATCGGCTCGAAAATCTATCGGCGGACACTACTGGAAGGAGCTCCGCAACTGGCGTAAGGCAAGAACCCCGTTTGAGTAGTATCCTGTTGGCAATGTTATAGTATTTAAAACGCAAACGGAAACTATTACTGGAGCAAATGCAGGAAGAACTTGTCCAGAGCCCTTCATTTGTAACTCACTGCACAAACTATCATGCATAAGATGGTCTGAGAAACTCATGGAAGGAGAACGAATGGACAAGAACAATTTGGCGACGGCACGAGTGCTACGTGTCCAGCTGGCACGGAGTTCGTTACGATTTACCACAACTTCTTTGTTATGCACTGAGCGCTTTTTAGCTTCATTGCTCGCAATTTTTAAGAGGCTGTCCGCGTAAGAACGGATAAGGCAAATTTCCGTACTTCACCGATTTCCTTGATAATTTCAGTGATTGTCGACTATCCTATCCCACGCACAAATATTGCATTTACGTTGATCAATTCCATGGTTTCATTTTTCTAGAGGATTGTTTCAAAGGTTACAAAAATGAGTGATATTACACGACGTTTCGAAGTCATGTTGACTTCATTTTCAAGTGATAAATGTAACGGTCGTTTCATGTTTAAATTAAGTGGTTGTTTATAACGTCAGCCAACGAATTAGTGCGCGCGCGATGAAACGTTCTAAACAAATACTTTCGGGCGAATTGAGTCTGATT
>JAEMWC010000711.1:255000-430000 GCA_016490735.1 Pachyseris speciosa
CTCCTGACAGAACTGCATGTACTGACTGTTTATTGTAGAACGCATTACTGTACGAACAACGTTAGGCATCTCCATTGTTTGGCCACTGTCTAGGTTAAGTAACTTAGTTCCGAAAGGATACATCCTGATAAACGTAAGTACAGGGGATTAATAATTATAAACTCAACAAAATGATCAACTTTGCTCATATCAAAGTGGACACCATGATATTTCTTCTCCGCAGGTGCCAAGCCTGGACCTATTGCTCTTGCATGACACCGCGCTCTCTGTATCTGACATGTGGACAGTTTTCCATATGGCGCGTGAAGTTTCTTCGGTGTGATCACCGAATACAGGCCGAAAATTTGCGTCTTGGTGCTTTTGGTTCTAGCATTCTTGTAAGCGCTCATCAAGGCTTTGAGCACATCATGGGGAAGGCTATTCTGCGAGTCTGCGAGCCGGAGCCTCGAGCTTTGAGCCTCGAGCCTCTTTTTGCGATCCCCAAAAGATTCCCGTCAAAAAAATCCAAAAAAGATCATAATGTCCTTATTTGGTATTTATTAGCTGGATTTGTTTGACCTAACGACATGGCCCTTCAAAAATTCTTGTCGAGTGTAACTAATGTGCGAGTCAGCGAGCCGGAGCCTCGAGCCGCGAGCCGCAAGCCTCTTTTTGCTGGCCATTTTTTTTTTCTAATATACGGTATATTTCCTCATGTGTTTGGCTTACAATTTTAGCCTTTTCTTCTTTTAGATAAAGCACTTGGACAATTTCTAGCTTGCGGTCATGAAGATGATGGCGTAGTTATCGGGCCGACCAATTTGCGCAGTATTTAAGCAATGTATGTTAGAGAAATTTTTTTCCTGAGGCAGGAAATAAATGCAATAAATACAAATAAGAAGGAATATGCTTGTCAGTAAATATATAAGAGATTGGCAGTTAGACACAGGACAAACAAAATTGAGCTCGTGATACTGTCATAGCCAGCAATAATTATTCGAAAAATTCGGGGTCCGCAGTACAGCCTTTCAGTGTCCATCCCCTCAAAAGGCCAGGTTTTCAGCCCAAGATGCCTTCCAATGGATTCGGCGAGGAGATTTTCTGCTCTTTGAATAAAGGCTGTGACGAGGGTCTTTTCACTACATGGAAAACAAAATGGATGAAATGGCAGACGTTTTGGAAGCAGAGACTGATCTTTACTGTCATGAAGCTTAACATCGCACAGCGTTTTAGACGTCACTCCAAAAGGGACTGGAATGTGGGTTCGATGCAGGCGTGGGGAACTGGCGAAATGGCATTGTTTGCATTTCAGCAGCATGTGCTCGTATGGCTGTTCTTGCCTCAGCTTTAGCAACTCTGGAGCATCGAAATATTATCTATTTTACCATGAGGTTTAGGCGCGGATTTTATAAAACGTGTTAAGCGGATCATTAAAGAGAGGCATTAAGGAACCGGTTTATGTAGAGGGGAGTGGGGGGAGGGGCGAAGGGGCTTCAAGGCTTTTTTCCATTTGCAAAGAGGGAGGGATTATGTTTGTTTAGGTCTGGGTTGAAGGGGGTCAGTATGTAAGTTTTGCAAGAGGACTTCTTAGTGCCATATCAGAAACGAAAGTCATCACAATTCATCACTTGGGCAGGACAGATTACAGATTTACTGCACAGTTAAATTGCAGTACATTTCCTTTAATTTCTTCAACATTCCAGAATGGCCTGCTTTACTGTTTCTCTGCACGAAAAACTACTCTTCAAATAATCAGGGCGCGGTTGTGGAAGGACTATTTTCTGCAATGTTGCTTGCCATTCAGGCTAGTAAAGAACGAAAACAAAAGAGAGTATATAGCTGATATTGGTTGCTGGTAAAAAGAATCACAGTTTTAAAACAAACGGTATCTAGCTGATATTGGTTGATAGACAGTAAAAAGAATCACATTTTACTTTTTGGGTATACACCAAAGAAAAGCAACAACAACAGCTGAAGCCTGAAATATCATTGGCGTTAGGGCTAAACCCGCCAGAAGAACAGGCCAAAGTGTACTTACGCGATCCGACAGCAGTATTTCTTTGAAAAATAAGCTTTATTTCGTCGACCATTTGGAAGGTAATGACGTGGCTGTCCGTCATACTTGCAATTTTTCCTGTGTGGTCAGGGTATTGACAGGATCTTGGACCTCGCCAAAATCGTCCCAATAGATGTCTGTGGCTGGGGCAGATGGTCCGTCCCTCGAGTTGGGAGCTCAACAAGTGCTGCATGGATTCTTACTCTTGAAATAATCAGTTTAACCTCTGTAACATCGCTACACATCGACAAGTGCCAGCTAGCCAAATGGGAAGATATATCTACATTGCACTCTGATAGCAAAACAATGCAACTTTGTCCCTACCAGACCCACGTTGAAAAAGACACCATGCAAGGTTGGTTGCTAATTGGCATAAATAATTATGTAGACGACGAGTCTCCCTTGCCTTCTCTTGTTTATTCTTCACAAACAGGCCAATTTTGGTTAATTCAAAGGCTTGAAAGTTGAATGGCGTTTAGGGGGAACTAATTGACTTATCTATATAAATATTTTCTCAAGAGAAGGATGTTTCTCAAACTTGCGATCAGAAAATAGTCGGATCAGAGGTTCTTTTTTTGGTCAAAATGGCGACGCATGCAAAAGAGTGCCCGAAAGTTTTACTCTATGATATGTTAGCCTTGCTTAGGTACTTTCCAGCTGTAGTAGTTTTGGCTCTAGATCACGTCCCACATCTGAGAAAATGGATTTCAAACACAGATACCTCCCGCCTTAAACAATTCTCGGCTCAAGATAAGGTATTTTGAAAAATTCATAACTCAGTAAATATTTTTTAGAACTCAATCGTTGAACCTGACATGCATTAAATTACTCTTAAATATATAAAATAATTAGCTTTCCATAATAGAAAGCAGAGCTGGTGTCCGATATTTACAGATAGATCAAAGGTGTTACAGACGGCAAATTGTAGGATTTAGAGGTCACCTTTGAAACAGTCCTCTAAAAAATGAAAAACATGGAATTGATCAAAGTAAATGCGATATTTGTACATGGGATAGGATAATCGACAATCACTGAAAATGTCAAGGAAATCGGCGAAGTGCGGAAATTTGCCTTATCCGTGCTTATACGGACAGCCTCTTTATTGACTTCATCGTCGCGTCAGACAGCTCTTAGACAGAGGCGTCATCTACTCGTCAATAATCGCTTACGAATCACTTTTTAATCACAAATCACTCCGTAATCACAATACGTTTTTCATTGTTATCGGCTAAGCTGTATCAATAGAGTGGTTTTCCATAACCCTTCAGAGCAAGTCATGATCAAACACTCCTATAACACCAAATAAGTCGATGGAAGCCTTATACCCAAAAGAAAACAAGGGAATTAGCGTTTACTAGTGCTTAATTCATCATATCTGTTTCATAGGATGCTTAAAAGCGCCAACTGATTAGGCCACTGTACGTGTCAGAATGGAGCTGAAGAGCCTTTCCCGTGCGAAAGTTCTTGATGCCAAACTTCACGTAATGTTTTAGACCAAAGTTAATAATAAAAGGAAGTCACAAAAATATCCATGAAAATCGAAATGACACCTATCTAGAGAGAGTACTCGTAAACGAAGCGGAAGTGTAGCACTATATAGATATAAATTATCTCCTAGTTCGGAGCATTGCTAGCCGCAAATTAGCACTCGTAGGGAGGGGAGGGGAGTATCTAAAGGTTAGCACCTATACTCTGTTAACTACCCATATGATTTAACTTTTGCACCTGTTCTAAGCTTCTCCAACGCGAAGCACGAAGACTATGGTGATAGTACCAGTGCCGACCTGATAAATATAATTTTAGCCCTTCTTGTAACTCCTCCACCTCCGACATAAATTTCAAAATAGGACTTTTCCTAGTTACCTTGGGGAAAACCCGAACTAACTTCTCAACATGCAACTCAGTAAATACGTCGGGGTAGCCATGCTTTAGAGCACGCGACCGCGACCTAGTCTAGACTGGGACCTTCTGAAACTACTTTCACATGCCAAATATGCGTCATACAAATACAGGAAATGACGCATGAGTCAGACACGTTTTGCCGAGAAATACGTCAAAAGCCTTTTGCTAAGCTGATTTATAACACAATTATAGCGTGATTTGGATCGTGCAATGGATTACAAGTTTTTTTAATTTTATTATTATTTTTATTTTATTTTAAACGGACGAGGACAGGACATCACGTTGCCTATAGTGGTGGTTAAAATACTTGAAAATTAATATTAGCAAGACGTAAGTAGCCAAGTACTAATTTACCATCCTCTGAGTGAAGATTCTGTTCACCGAACAAGGACAGCCGTCTTTGGTTCTTAATCAATGGTAATCACCTTTAGTTATTTAACTGTAAAGGATTTCCACCTTCGCTAAAAAGGAAGGTGTAGTTATTTATAACTGTCTCTTGTCAAGGTCATATCGTATTTGTATTTAGTAACTGTAACCTTTTATGGTGAATAAATTACAGGTACACAGCATCCATTGTCCAAAATATACTGATGCACCGTGAAGGAAGAAAGAAAATATGAAATAATCAAAAATACTAAACTAACTTTAAAAAAAATTAAATTTTTAATGGTTATAATTTAATTAATGCATTTAGACACTGTTTAGTTAAACGTTGCCTGGAAATAGTAGTGTAAACGGTAAACGGTGTAAGCGGCTCTCTTGATGAGCACTATGCATGTGCTCTTAGAGCAAATGCCGAAAATGTTTAAATAAAAGAAATACTGTAGGTATGGTGGACTATATGGACGAAATCTAGCAAATTTTAAGAATACTTTAATCTTTTGAAAAAAAAGGAAAAAAAAAACATTATTGTCCGGATAGAAAATCAGGGTAAAAAGGTTGTGAAAAGAGCTCATTTTTGGTTGTAGGAATTTACAGCTACAAGTCTCGTGTGTTGTTTGAAATGTGACACTATTCCTTATGTTCCGTAATCCGTTTCTAGGAACCTTTCATATGTTGTAAGTGAGCGTATTGCGAAGCTAAAACAAGTGTAGAGGACATGGCGAGGTGCCAATGATTACAAGGAAGAAATAAACTTGGGAAAAATCCACAGTGATAAACTTCAGTTAAACCACAAGTTGTTTAGTATTAAAGAAGTGCTGACCGCTAACAGAGGTAGGCGATAAGCTAATCATCGATTCCTGTGGCGCGGGAGGTATATATTCAAATGACTATAAGCAGTAGTGTCGCGGTTCACATCCAGTCTTTCTAGTACATCATCAGCTTTTCTATAGTTCATCCTTACGCTCTTCATAACTTTTCACAGTGAGGTCATCGAGCTGGGTTCTCAGCGAAACAGTGCTAAAGAGTGGAAGAACGAAACCGACCACGGCAAGTTGTGCGATGATGTCGTAAATGATTTCATAACATTGTGGCAATATTTTAGTCAACATTAACAGCCTTCAGAGCCGGTCGACGGTGAAGGGCTATCCAATCTTCGAATCGCAAAAAAGTCAAAGAAAATGTGGCCAACAGGCGGGGAGACAAGATGATGGTACATGCACAAACAGCACAAATATATGTACAGCCTTTGTAGTCCATATAAGATAAAATTTCAAAGCTGATAGCTTATCGGATCGTGTACAAAATAAAAATCAAATGCAATCAGAAAGTTCAAATACAATTAGCAAGAAAAAAAATGACCAAAATAATCAAAGCACGATCACGGATAAAAACGTCAAAAAAATTCTAAATTCCTACATCTATTGTTGATCGCGTTCGTGGAGTCATCTGTCTGTTCTTACATGTGTTCGCTGTTTTTTCAGTCGATTCACACTCCCAGTTCCGTTTCGTGTGATCTGGATATAACTTTTGACATACTCCCACCACTAATATTTGCGATGAATGCTGATGCGAGTTGTACATTTCAGTTCTACATGAACATTTTATTTCACTGCGCAAGGTCGTTCTAACTTTTCACTTTGTTCATGTAACCTAAATTATGATTATTACACGAGTGCTATTGTGTTATATTTTCTCATGGTGCTGGTTATGTGCCAGCGAGGTGGTTGTAATTGTTGACTCGGTCAATGTAATTCCGAACACTAGTTACTGAAACGAACAGTGTTATGACTATGAAGCACTTTCCTGAATGTGTGCTGTCATTGTCAATACATTTCTTGTGTGTATGTTTTTTAACTGCTGTCATTGAAGCTTCCCAAAGTGATATTAAGAGAGGGAATTCTTTCATCGTTGTTTACTTCCTGAATTCAGAATCAAAGGGATCACTATGACTTAGGGACTGAATTGTCACATTAGGTCAATTGAAACCGGCAAAACGGTTGAGCTGTTGGATTGCAAACTGCAACTTCTTTAATGAGTAAAATATGTATAGAATGTTCGATTGAGGCCTAAAACTGCTGTTTAAAAGTAAAAACTAAAATCCAAGCTTTCGCCGATCAACGGCATCATCAGGGATGAGAAAATATTCCGCGCGTGCTATATATATGCAAAGAAGGTGTAGGGTGAAATGTGTAAAAGATGTGACGTATGATGCAAGCTATAGAAATAAACTGTGAGTAGAATACAAAGCTCTAATGATGGAGTGCCTCTAAACAAAGGACCTCTAAAAGCGCTAGGAATAAAGTAGAATATTAAAATAGAAGGTCTGCGAATTCAGTACATTCTTCTCGGGAATTGAGTGTGGGCTTGTACAGTTCTAATATAAAATGCTTCATAGAGGCGTAGATTAGCGGGGTCGTTTTCACTCATGATTATCTTGACCTCAATGCCTTTGTAGTTCTGGCAGGAATGGATGTGTTTTTTAACAGAGGAGTTTGCGTTATTGATATGTTCTCTCACGCAATCATGGATGAAGCGTGTGGTGCTACCAATGTATTGTTGACCGCAGCTGTTACACGTGAGCTGGTATACTGCATTTCTTCGTAGACATAATCCGGTGTTAGAGATAGGGCACTTGTCTCTTGTGCACTTGCGCTCCGTGGGGGTGTGGGATAGGGCTTGTCTGAGGGTGTGGGATTTGTGGGCAATGCGTACTGGGATGTTTTCTTTTGTGAAAATGTTAGTGATCCTGTGATTGAGTCGTTCAGAGATGTAGGGAATCTTAAGATATGACCATTCTGTGCTGCTAGGTTGGGGGTCTCGTTGAGGATTTTGTGGGCGTTTTGTCTGCTCTATTCTGTCCTCTGGATAACCGTTGAGGCGAAGGATGTCATCGAATGTGTTTAGGTGTTGTTTGGCAGATGTATTTGAGGAGCATCTGTCCTTGATGCGTTTTCGCTCGTTGCGAACGAATTGCGAATATTAGAAAGTACAAGCCCACACTCAATTCCCGAGAAGAATGTACTGAATTCGCAGACCTTCTATTTTAATATTCTACTTTATTCCTAGCGCTTTTAGAGGTCCTTTGTTTAGAGACACTCCATCATTAGAGCTTTGTATTCTACTCACAGTTTATTTCTATAGCTTGCATCATACGTCACATCTTTTACACATTTCACCCTACACCTTCTTTGCATATATATAGCACGCGCGGAATATTTTCTCATCCCTGATGATGCCGTTGATCGGCGAAAGCTTGGATTTTAGTTTTTACTTTTAAACAGCAGTTTTAGGCCTCAATCGAACATTCTATACATATTTTAATCATGCTGCTGAAGGACAACATGAACAGATTATCTTTAATGAGTAGTTTTAACTACTTAAAAGACACGAAGAAATCTAGGTCATTCTTTTAAGTTCTGTTTTTTAACATATTTTACAAAACTGGGGAGCTCCAGAACAACGGCTTTCAGATATACTTGTTTCAATTTCTTTGTTGCGCTCCTTGTGAATGAGACGGTATTTCATTCGTTGTGGTCTATGGCATTAAATTCTCTTGAAATGATGAGCCGAGGTGGCGTTCCTTGCGGTAAAGAACCTTCAACAGCTACAGCGGAAGTGGCTGATGAAATTTTGTAACTTGCCTTATATATGCCTATTAACGTATGAAAAATCACACAGCAACAATTTCTTCACTTCCATGAGCCTTTTGTTACAAAGAGTAAGTGTCCTAATATTTTTTAAATGCTATTCTAGTATTCTAGGCTTAAATTATGAATTCAACGTCATTGCCTGATAGATGGGCTGCAGAACTTCCACATGTTCAGTGTTCAATGTCAGATTGTGTACTACCGGGATGCATTAACCTAAAGCTACAGACTATGAAGAACAAGGCCATGAGCAACGCAAAGAAACGTGGAAGAAGACTGAAGTAGGTGAACTGTTTTGCTGTTTATTAAAAAGGAAAAGAAATACTTTGCACGTTCTTCAAGAGGTTTTGGTGTCAGTTGCCAGGCATTGACGTATTGCGCATGATCTAAAGTGTGCAATACACTGACCGATTTAATTATGAAATTGCACTGGTTATCCAGTCTTCCTATTTCCACTCATGCACCTGTCTTAAAGCTGAATCAACTGCGCATTTTGGCACTGAACTGTAAAGTTTTTCGATGGGACTTATTCATGTTCAAGCTTAGCAGAGATGAACACTTGTGAACTTAAATCCTCAGCTTCATTTGCACTTTCAATGCTTAGAGATCAATTTGTTTTGTTTCTTTCATGGTTACTGTATATTTTGTAATCACAACAACAGGGTGACGTCATATCCTAATAATAAATCTCAGAACCCTTAATCATAGGAGCAGTGTTGATCAGTTCATGGAATTGACTGAAGCTAGTGGAGGCACCAATCATCCCTGGAATCAAGATTTGGAAGATGTACTCAACATTCTGGGTATAGACAGCTCTCATAGCCCCTCTTTCTCAGAAGACACTGCGATCATTATAACGGATGACCAATGTTCACCTGCTTCACAGTATGATCTCTGCGAAGATTTCAACTTCTTTCAACATCCACTAAAACTTCAAAAGCCAAAATTGCTCCAAAATGCGGTGCACCACCAACAAGTTACAGAAAGGAGTATTTCCGGTCCTAAAATAAAAATCCTGCCAAGTTCAAGCCAGTGTTCTGTTTTTCCACAAAATCATCTCCTGGACATCGATGATGCTGACTCCAGTGTTGTGCCCAACACAACTGACGTCATAAATAACAACATTCAGCCAATCATAAGTCCCAGTGCTCATACCACTTCATATAATATGGACTGTGCTGTATTGGATACTCAAGCAAGCTTGGTTGGTGTAAAGAGGTCCACACAGAATCCGCAAGCCAGACTCCAAACATGGTATCGTAACGGAGAGGAGACTGAGAACAGCTCAGCAGTTAAAAGAAAGCTCACGAACCCCACACAATGTTCCAGCAAGTTGTTTGGGGTTTTGTCTCACATCCTTCAGGCCTTTGATAGCCCCATGACAACAGACCTTGAGGAACGTTATGTACGTGTGCTGCAAAGAGCGCTCGCGGAGATTCAAAATGCGCGTAGTTATTTACAGCAGTCTTCAGGAGAAGAAGTCCATTTGTACTGAAAAAAAAAGCTCGGAAGAAAAGTCAAATTTTATTAATCACAACATTGAAACAAAAAGCTGTTCTAAAGCAACTTCTAATTCAGTTTTCACACGATCGAGTAATAATGATGATGATGATGATGATGATGATGATGATAATGATGATGGTAATAATGCTGATGATGATAATGACAATGACAATGATAATGATAATGATAATGACTGTCCAACTAATCGTCCTTGCAAATTACAGCATGAACGTAGCTCAACAAGGTCGAACCAAAAGCATACAATTGTCGCACGTTTCACAATTTAACCAGATGGTAATAATTAAAGGTATATATTGTCGTTTGTCTTATGATGCAGTCGCTTGAGATATGCTAAATCGTGATAAAAGACTGACATTTTGTCGTTATCGTAACCACCATGCACTGCACGCTATATAATGACTGACTCAGTCACGACATACAACCCACAAGAGTTGCAGCCACGTCTCTGTTACACCGCACTTGAACACCATAGAAAACAGGGCCCAGTTACTGCGCACTTTGATTACATTTAGATAACTGTTCAATAAAGATATTCCCAAAACACCCTATTAAAATTTTCCACTTGAACTTAATTTTATCTTAGCATAAAATTTCTTTTTAAAAATAAAAACATTCTCCTGGTGCGAGATGAAATAGATCATGGTGGACGTACGCGTTACTGTTCCTAGAACATGTCTGGAAAATTCATTTAACAGGCCACTTACAAATAAAGTCTTGTTTTCGTTTGAAATTTGGCGGGATTTTCTAGGGGATGGCTTATTTTTGGAATTTATTTTAAATTATACTCTACCCGTTATCTGTTACTTGTCTGATTTGCGCATAAAGCCACAGAAGGCCTCGATGTCCCTTCGCCAACCAACCCTGTCTGGTGCCTTGCTATGCACTGTATCCCAGGTCTTCCATCCTGTTCCATTTTCTCTTTCTCTACAGTTCTTCTTCAAGTTGTACTTTGATTGATTTAAATTACCGAATTAATGGAATGGGGTCGCGGACTGGGTCTCCAATTTTCACCGCAGCAATTCCCTTTCCAATGGAAACTATTAGCTTTACTGAATTCGAACTGTAAGAATTTCAACCGCGTGAGCCTCAATAGTGTGCTCGCCCCAACACATGGTAGCCTTGTGATATTCTCGTCCAGTTCTAAGGAACTGACTTGTTAACGCCAGCTGCTACCACTTATTAAATGTTCTGCAATTTTGAAATCAGACCGGCGAAGTTATAATAAATAAGTGAGGGCTCATTATGTTGTTCCGCCATCTGAGCCGGCCCGGTTACTTTTAACTTCCATACATTTGCGTGTAAAATTTCCCTGCTAGTCAGTTCACCGAGATTACAGGCAAATGTATGGAAAATTAAAAACGCGATTAGTCGCTTTATAGCTCAGCTGAACCCCGCAGCTTTAAAGAGAATAATGTTTGGCCCTCTAAATTACCTTCACCATTAATAGTTTGTACAGATAGCCAATATTAATTTGACATCACATTTCCTATACAAACACTGCATTTTGGGCGCTGTTTGCCCCATTTTCAAAATGGCGGATTTTACTGCGAAAACGGGTCTATTCTGCAACACGGACCTTCCTTTGAGACCGTCTGAAAAAATTATATACATCAAGGTAACCAAGAAAAAGAGTTCATTCATGTAAAATAATTCTTACCCGATAGAAACCAAGACCTTGGTAAACGCTTTGCCAAGCTTTCCATATGAATTCATTAGGGCTATTTATACGGGAGAAAATAAGACGCGTCTTATGTAAGACGCGACTTAAATAAGACGCGAACTGACCGTATAAATGGTACAAACGTTCGCGTCTTATCTTATAACAGGGTTTTCAGCTGTTCTTATTTTGTCCGCGTCTTAATTAGACGTGAACTTCCTCGTATAAATGATTTCGAGTCCTGAATAAGACGTGAACTGCAAGTGCGTGTGCATAACAACAACAGCAACATGAGCTTGTCTTATGATTAGATAGTGTAATTGTTTGCAAAGCTTTGCAAAAGATGGCCGGGAGAGCCAAAAGTGAATTCATCATCTTCCTTCTTTAACCTGCAATCAGTCGCACCAATCCGTCGATCGCTTTCTTCCGACTCTTTTCGGATTTCTGTTGTATTCTTTGTATGCTACGGCGAGTTTATGAATTTTCTATAACAGCGTGGTCTTCAGAAGAAAAAATTCTCTGAGAAAGTCTCTCCCTTCATAAAATAACAGGACAGTACGCTTTTGCTGCTTGCTACGGCGCGCCATCTTGGCGGGTAAACGAGGCTGTATCAAAAATAAGACGCGAACCATTTATACGAGATCTTCGCGTCTTATGTAGGACGCGAAGGTATAAATGGTACAGTTCGCATCCTATTTAAGTCCCGTCTTAGATAAGACGCGTCTTGAGCCTTGACCAAACGGAGTCGTAAGTAGACGCAAGTTAAAAACTTGGGTCTACTTGCGACTCCGTTTGGCCAGGGCTTGCGTGCACTTGCGTTGACTTGCGATGACTTGCGCTCACTTTGGTCGAGATCAAATTTGCACGCAAGTCGATGCAACTTTTTCATCGTTTAGCCACCCAGCCAACGCAAGTTGAGTGACGTCCATTCGTTGTTATAGCAACCTATTAGCCAATGAAATGGTGTTTTTTGTGACTTGCGTGTAGTTGGGAGGAAACTTGCGAGTCCGTTTGGCCACCTAACCAAAGTCTGTACGCAAGTTCAACTTACGGCTACTTGCGAGTCCGTTTGGCCAAGGCTTTATTTCCTCCCATATAAATGGCCCTATTGAGAATTCACTAAAACATGAAAGATGGTGAAAGTTTATAACAATTTAATATCCTGCAAAATCGCGCGGAATCAGATCGCCCGGCTGACGAGGCCGTAGACCAAGTTGGCTAAAATATGGAGATATTCAGCACGAGTGAGTTTACTTACAAAAAGCAGGCAAAGAGTGTCACCATATTCCTCCCCCAAGATATCTGTTCAGTACGGTTGTGAACATGCGTGCATATTTGAGTGGACCACGTTTGAACAGTGTTACAATTAGCCTTCTTCGCAGCCGTTGTTTGTGTCGGTCCTATTCTCCCTCCCCACCAACGTCTGCTGAACCGAGCCGGACATTCCATTCCCATTGTGTCCGAGTACCCAATCAGGAGGGAGAATAGAACCGTGACAAATAACGGCCGCGAAGGAGGCTACGGGAAATTAGCCACCGAAAATTAAAAGTCTCGCTGTGATTGGTCAGTTCCTGGAATGGAATGTTCGGCTCGGTTCAGTAGACGTTGGTGGGGAGGGAGAATAGGACGGACACAAACAACGGCTGCGAAGGAGGCTATGTTACAATGTGTTGAATAATGAAAGGATATACCGTTTTGGTTGTTTAAAATCAGGTCTGTGTCGACGTACATAGCAAATGCAAATGCGAGGAAAAATTTAATATGCATACTCACTTCCTTTTTTAATACGACAGTTTTTAATTCACTGATTAGCACTGCAGAAGGCAGACGTTTCTGCCGAAACATGTATGTAAAATTAAAAACTAGACCGTATTAATTTTGAGGATTACTGTCAGCTTGCCTTAAATTACCCTACCTCCTTTCAAAAGACACTTAAACTGCGGGATAACTTGTAGCCGGGTAGGTATCCTCTGGTTTGCTTACTTTTTGACTCAACAATAATACTCTTAGCTGATTTAAGACTGTAAAACGGCCGTATTTTCGCGTTGTTCGAATGCGAGGTCTCGTCAAGTGAAAGGTCTGGAGTGAGGGTGAAAACGCGTGAGAGGCTCAAGCACAAAGCGCGCTAGACTTCGCGCTTTCAGAAATTTTGCAGTCTCAGCTGATTTGACAGGATACTGCAACCGTCCGCGGGTGGGCTAACTGTGGTTTACTTGCGATGACTCACTGGCATGCGCACCTTATCCAGCGTACCTTATTCGCACTTTTCGCGTGTCCTTAAATTTCACGGCGTATTTGCGAGTATTTAATTTCGCTATATTGGGGAGAAAAAGAGAACCGAGATAGTGAAGACCACTTAATTTGAAATAACCACATCAAAATTGCGTGTCACGAAAAAGCTGAGCTTACCACAATAGCAATGCGAGTCTCGTATGAACAACCAATTCGA
Source organism: Pachyseris speciosa (assembly GCA_016490735.1). Classification (NCBI taxonomy): domain Eukaryota; kingdom Metazoa; phylum Cnidaria; class Anthozoa; order Scleractinia; family Pachyseridae; genus Pachyseris; species Pachyseris speciosa. The sequence continues at coordinate 268,599 of JAEMWC010000711.1, forward strand.
GACATTTAAGCAATTCTAAAATTTGTATTGTTTTATTGACAAAATTCAGCATAAAATTTCGCGTATTCTTTTTTTATCGAGTCATTAAATTTCGCGATTTTTTCGAAATCGTGAAAAATAGTACTTTGAGAACTGAAGATAATGAAACCTGGCTATTAAACCTGCCGCTGGATGGCTGGCTACTTGTGGTATGCTTGCAACTTACTTACCTCTCTCTTTTACCGCCAGTATGGGGAGGTTATCCCGCGAAGTTATATCCCAAGCGTAAGCACTCTTTCTTCATGTTAAGTGACAACTAAGTCGTAAAATTCTTTGCTGCCATTTTGAGTTTATTGAAGTGCTTCGAGCTCTTATCATAAACTGAGCTAACAAATAATTAATGGTATCTCGGAGTTTTATTCACAAATGAGCGATATTTTTCCCGCTGAGTGCGGCATTGTTTTCCTTGTAAAAGCACCTACATAGCCGTAATTGTGTCCTAGTTAAGTTTCATTTATGTTAGCGCTTCTTAGAAATCTACAAAAAAAAAAAAACAATCCAGGCGTACATGTCTACCTTTCCAAGGACAATAAACCGAATTTTCGACGTTTTTAGGTGCGCAAGTACGTCCATGCGTACAAGTAGCTACGTCCGTGCTGAAAACACCAAGATACCTAGCGTATGTTCCTCATTTGTCCCTTCACGGGCCATCGGAATAGATTCAAATTTCCACCCAAGACCCCCTCTCTTTCTCTCCGTTCTCCAGGCACGTGAAAGAAAAGAGTTTGCTGGCTTTACGTGACAAAAAGGCAGACACAACCAACTGACAAGTACACAAGGGGACAATGGTAACCAAGGCCGGATACGGCTCATCCTCCACCCGGCTCAATAAAGCGATCGCCAGCGCGTAACTCAACACAGTTCCAGATAGGTAGAGTGGAGACTTGAAGAACATCTGAGAAAAGTTGGTGACAAGGCAGCCGATAACGATGTCGCCAGCTCCAAGAAATACGTGTCCTTCCCGCGGGCCAAGCTTAAACGTGAATATAGTTGGAAGTTCCCATTCGTTATTGATCTCCAGCGCATTACAGAGCAGTGTGTCGCAATGTCCCGCACTGAATAAGGAAGGAAGCCTCAGCGATATTGCCTTGACTAGAAAGATATCATACAAAAGCGCAATCCAAAGGAACATTTGCAAAGAAGGAAAGTTGGTAAAGTGCACATGACTGACCAGCAGCGAAAACAAAGCGATGACTAGGTCATTTAAGATCCAACGAAATGTCGTGGCGGCGCTCGCTATCCAAGTTATCGAAAACAGGCTCCCCAGGCAAACAGCTACGTGCGGTCGACACCATTGAAGAAATACAACTAAAATGCAGAAAATAATTGTGACGTGCTGCACAATGACCATAAGGTATGTATGAGACTGCAAGAGGACTACTGATGCGGCCATCAGGGCAAAATAAGCGGTGTATGAGAGCAAGCGCCGTAAAGTTTCCCCAAGATGTGATTTAATCATTTGATCACGCGATCCCGGTTCTGGCGAAAGCACCTCGCCTCTAATCTCAGCGGAGTTTCGAGCGCGTCGTGTTTTCTTCCCGTAACAAGCGCTAATTAAAACCAGCAGACTGGCTGTGATGTCCAACAACCAAAAGTTGACAGAGCGATAAAACATTTCACCAAGCCGACTCCGTAATGATCTTGGCCCGATTCGCTTGAAATTTTGATAGTGTGTTGAAGCTTAGTCGCGTTGTACCTGCAATTTAATAGTCTCTCAGCCAAAATAGATTCAAACTAATAGGAACGTATGGCTACGAATGAAAAGAAGACTTAATCCTCGTTTCTCCCACTTAACGACATTGCCGAGCAACCACAGCAATCCCTGAAGCATTTCAATTGCCGATTGCCTTTTTAGGCTTGTAGCCCGATTTGTTGAAACAGGAATAGAAAAAATCGTTTACGAAGTCTTGCTCAATGGTCTTTGATTAGTACAGTGACACACCACCTGTCAAGAAACCCGAAAAACAGGTGAAATTGCCCAACATGAATTCTCATGACTGAGAGGGAGATACGTTAGCTTTTTCTTTTAAACGGTGAGCCTGGAAACTTAATGCCATTTTCTTTAATCACCTGGGACGCGAAAATAAATCAGCCGACTCATTCATTCAGATTCATAACAGCACGGAATTTCAAAATTGACTTTGTTTGGCTGAGAAATATGAAAAAATCGGTAAACAATGTTGTCTGCGGTCTTTTGTTTCTCTGCTTCATAGTTCGCCTATTTTTTAGCTTTTCATCGTGATGAGTCAAAAGACAGTCTGAGCGTTTTTTAACGTAGTGAGAAATATCAACTCTGTACTCATTCACTTATCAGTTCCCGTAAGATTTAAATTCAAGTCATCAGCGTAAACAAATGGGACAAGCTTGTGCTTTTGTTGACGATAAAAGCTTTGGTCAAGAATTTATTATCAGTAAACATTACCCATATTGATTTTTGCTTAGCAAATAGTATGCTGTTTCAATTTAAGCGCCGGGAAAAAAAGAAACAAAAATTGTAAAGGAGAAAGAATTAGTGAGGAAAGCCAATCGTACCATGTCTGAAGTTATCAACCGGTTCCGCTCTGGACGGAGTTTTTAAACATGACTTGTTTTCCTTTGCAAGAATTATTACGGCACAAAGCTTCAAAGGATCAGAGGATCTTAACACTTAACTTTGGTCGGAAATAATCTTTCAGCCTACATCCACCGTGAGACGGATACATCCATATATATATGTTAACTCGTTTGAGCTCCTTAGAAAAGGTGATGGAGATGTTGATTAAAGAAAGTTTGTCCTTCAGTTTTCAATTTTTTTCTTCGCTCCAATTTTATTTGAGCAGCTGTCAAAACAAACTAGGGCCGCCTAGTCTGAGAGATATTTCAAAGAAAAAGTTTTAGTCCGAGCCGAGGGACAGTTTCAGCCGATACTAAAGCAACTCATTTGAAAGGGCATGAGCCGCTTTTAATTAAACTTGAGGAGGCAGCGTGGTCGAGTGGGTGCTGGGTGCTAGGGTTCAAGTCCCTCTCTGATCACGTGAGATTGTTTCTCGGTAGTCCCGAATTCAACTCCTCGGCCACGCTTGAAATAGCTGGTCTGCCTCAGTCTTTAATTTAGGTTACTACCTTGGATTAGCTAAGTGCTCTTTAGCCTGTGTGCAGACGTCTCCACAAAGGAAATAGGAGACGTCTGCAAGCAGGCTAAGTGCTCTTCCACTATAAACAATTTTAAAAGAATTACGGCAGACAATTACAAAGCTTTTGTTGACATTTGCATCCAATTTTCGGTGCTAGGTGTGTCCATTTGATATAGATACAAGCTAAAACGAGGTTTTTAACGTGTTTTATGTAACGATGAAAAATAATTCGAGTAAAACTGTTCCCCTGTCTCGTACCGAGTACGGTGTAATCTAAGTTCTTTTGGTAGAATTTTGGCGGGAAAATCTTGCTCAGTCCATAGTTTTCTTCATGCTCTTTTTATTGGTATTCCGTTTGTAGAAAACTTCTTCTATCGCCGGGTCTTTTGGAAAACTTTATTCCGCGCAATCACGTATTCCTAAAACGGAATAAGAGTGACCAGAAGGGCCCCCAAAAGTACGCATCCTTAATTATTAGTATCCGAGGTGAGCCGAGAATGCAGGCAAGTTACGCTAGCAAGGCACACAAAGTAGACTCAAAGTGTTATGTTCGATTATGTTACGCAAGGCAAGTCTGTGAGTTTTCATGGAACGCTTCAGTGTGCGTCCTACCTGTCGGCTCCTCTTTTCATCTTTTCACCTTTTGTGTGTGTTGGTGCTTTTTTTATTTGTTTTTCTTTTGCCGCCGAGGTTCTAAAGATTGCGTGACGAGCCAAAAGACGTCTGCGTAGGAGGCTAGTTCTGACCCAGCCTAATTTAATGTCATTTGTAAATAATTTTCATTTTCGAAGTGAGCCCTCTCGATGAGCGCTGTAACTCTTAGGGCCAACTTTGCCAGTAAATATGTTTAAATAATAATAAAAAAAAGTATTATGGGAGGATCGCTCCGTTCAAAGAAATCTCGAATTTCTAGCCCAAAAAAATCATAAATTTCTATGGAGAAGCCAGAACAAATTTTTGGACCGGCTCAAAGAACAACCCGCAGCTAGGCACAACTGAATCACTTGATCTTGCCAGTAACATTTTGATGAATGTTAAAATCATTTAACACTTCTAAATAACACTGTACTACAAGCAGTCTTTTTTTCTTTTCCTGTTAGTTCGAAAGCGTGAATTGGATCCAGAGCGCGAGAGCTGCGAAACCGCGAGGAGCCACGAGAAACGTGATACTTTTTACTTCCTCTTCCCAGTCCCTCCTCGTTCTCTTCTCAAATTAGCGATCTGTGGAAAAAAAAAGCACAACTACTCACAGTCTAAAATAACACCACCAGGATCAGCTCTCTCGCAACAACTAATTGCTTTTTGGTGTTTAACTGATAAGCTCAAGTATTCAGTCTGAAGAAGTCGAAAGATGCCCATGAACAATTCAGCTAATACGAGTTTTTAGATTTTTATAGGTCTGGCAGCCGACGTCACGGGTAATATATCTTTAAAAACAGCCATAAATTTGATTAAGCTTGAAAAGCCCAGATCTTTAGAACTGCTAAGTGAGCATAATTTACAGGCTGACGTCCGTTCTCTTCCTAGAGGAAAATTGTAAACCGGCATGAAACTATGTGATATGTGCGGTAAATAAACCATTACCATAATGCTTTTTTTTTTTTCGTTTTTATCGACATAGATCCTTTTATTTGTAAGAAATTAGGTCATTTTGCTTTGAATTGATTAAGGCAGGAGCCCATGATTAAGGGGATTATCCTTTATTTCTTCGTCCCTTAATATTATATCATCTATGTTAATGAAATTCAAACAAATTTTTGTTGCTGTCTTCTTACTACTGTTACTGATGGGACGAATCGAAAAGAGAAAATAATAATCATCCATTTTATTAAGCGTTCGGGTTAGCTGCTTAACTCTAATATCCTCAATTACAAAATCACTGTGACATCTCTAACAATGAAACCCATTTTAAAAGTATAGCTAACGAGATGCAAACTGAAGCCTTATTACAGCGCTTTCACGCCCGCAAAATCATACGTCCTTCCGGTTTCAGTGAAAAAGGAAGAGGTTTAAGGAGGGGCTTAGATAATATGTTGTTTACATAGCAAAATGCCAATCCCAAGAATGGCAGCAGTGGAATTGCATTGCTATGGTAATAATGAAGGGCTCGCGGTCGAGCCGTTACAATGGCCATTTACCACAGATACGCCAATCTACATTTTCTTTCAGTTAACAAATATTTTGGTTCCGTTAGCTTTACAATTTAGCAGTGTGAGACTGGTAAAACAATATAAGAAAACCACAGATTTGGTATGCGTCATAGCGATACAACGCAGAGGTGACCACACCACCCTGACCACCCCACCTTGCTGCAACGAGACGAACCTGGGTACTATATATCAAACAGGAGCCCATGGGCTCCTGATATCAAACCATTTTCCTGAAATACGGAACCAAGCATTGTATTCCTTTCTAACTGTTATCCTTCTCACCCGAAAAAGTATTTCTATTACTTTAATTTTACAATCCGAGTTCACTTCTCCAAATTTCAAGGCTCCCATTGATAGCAGCTCTGTTGTACATATGAAATTTCGGTTTAACAACCAAGTTGATAATGTAAATTAACCATCGTACAGGGATTTTTAACTTTTGAATCCCTGTACGGTGGTCAATTTACATTATCAACTCCGTTGATACACCAAAATTTCTTGTTTCACTTCCCCATCGACGCGGCACCACAGTTTCTTTAGAAACTAACCCCCTTGATGTCCTGAAGGAACTGGGACCACCCTGTTTAAATGAAGAAAGGTGCTCATTCATTCTTGTTTGCACAAATAAAACAGAGGCCAATCCCAGCTAGCTCCATTAACCTTTCAGTGGCCGCCTGAATCTGATCCCCTAATCCCCCAAAATCTTCTGCGCAAAGAGTAAGTATTGTTTCAACTCAACAGGAGATGAAATAGGTTATAAATGCTCCAGTACTTTGACCAACGAAATCCGGGAAAATCGTACATCCGCCCGGCAAAGTGATTCAGAACGGTCGGGAAAGATGTGTCATTAGTGGTCATCAAGGTTCAGGCTTTTTCAGCGTATGAGTTGTCGATCACTTTAATTACTTTTATGACATAGACGAGGCGAGTAAAGTTCGTTTATAAAGTCAGCGTGAAAGGGACTATTTACTCTGAGGGCAAAATACATTATATTTGGCTTGAAGCCAGGCGTGGTTAGAATCAAAAGGGTTTAAAGTTCGGCGCGGCACTGGCTTTGAAACTACATTAGGATGTTTGTGTTCCTGATACAACCTTCTTCAGCTAAGAATGTAAACGCCAGACTTTTTTTTTTAAAGAATAGATATGTAAATGTGATGTTTGAATGTTTCATCAATGTTCTGTTGAGCACACTCTTATGGATCGCGCAAAAAAAAAAAAGAAAATCCGGACGCGTGTTACTACTAGTCCATGCCCCCAAAACAATCCTACCCACTTTCTTCACCAGAGTCATCAATCAAACACGGAATGTGAAACAAGTGCTAATAATCCGCCAATCAACGAGGTTCAGTATTCTACATTATGCCAAAGGTTTTTCAGAAAAATTGAGAAATATGGGTTATTGACCAAGCCTGAGGTCAAGATGGCGGGATATTGGCCAAGTTCTTTTTTTTGCGTGTTGACCGAGACGAAGTCGAGGTCCATAAACACGCAAAAAAAGAACGAGGCCAATATCCCGCCATCTTGACCAAACATGCTTGGTCAATAAAGGATTTATTATATGACTCAAAGGACGCCATTAAAAGAAAGTAAAACGCGGGACGAACGGGCTATCCCGAGCGGTCAAGATGGCTTCATCTTGATCTCGCGGGTAGCCAATCACAGCAGGAGAATTGATTCATCTTGACCGCTGAAAGAGCCAGTCATATAATAAAGTGGTTTAAATTCTTCATCATCGAAGTCTGGCATACACCCATATTTGTACCATCTCCAAGATTCTGAAGAAACCTAAGGACACTAACTTAGTGAAGAGGCTTCCAAACTGAAGAGTTAGTTATAAGATTAAAATGCAAAAAGTCGCTCTAGTGCTTACATTGGCCAGATCCTACACGTGCCAAAAGTATGCGTCAAAGAACACAAAATACGCACTCAAAGGATACATGAATGGGATACACTGTCCATGATGCATTGCAAACTTTTAAAAAAACTTACTGTATATATACACTTACTGTATATATATTTTTTATTTTTATTCATATAACACCAGGGACGGCGTACGTTAGTCATTTACTCTTAACAGCATTTCAAATGTTTTGTTAGTTTAGTACCATCCAGCCTCCATAAAAGTCGTTCCACCTTTAATTTCTAGTGGGCTTCACCACTGACAAAGTTTTCAACCTTTCCAACTTCAGGAAGTTCAACTGCCAGTGAGTTCTCACTGCCCCCATAGTGACGTCACTGAAAGTATCCTCATCATTTTGGAATATAATTACCATTTCTTCCGCCGTTTATGATGTTCTTGAACATCAGCTGAGCGCGTGCGGGAGGGCAAGTTCCTATCCGGAATGACCTTTCGAGAAAAATTGTTTCCACTAATTACTTTTCTGTTATCTTATCTCTGGCGTTTTTTAAGGGTGCACCATTTTGATCACAAACAAAAACGTTTTTTCTGCATTTCTCAAAGAAACATTCATAACGAGTTTATTGACCACTGGCGCTATGACATTTAAGGAAGTAACCTCTGTTTTCCTTTCCAAACCTTTAATGGTTCATATCTAGAGTATCAGCCAAACCGTAAAACAACAGTTTTGTCCGCCGACCTCTTACCGGGCCTCTACCCCATCTGAGGAAAGTAACTGATGTTTTCTTCAACGAGATCTACGAAAAGTAGATAGAAGAAAATTAGAAAAAGAAACTCCTGGGATGCCGTCTGCAATGTTATTATTGCATAAAAATAAAGAGGAGAAAGAGGCAGTCTAGCATCCACGAAAGAAACTAACGGGTTATTTTTTCTTGATGGCGGGAGGTTTGTTCTGTCACTTTAATGAAACTGTAATGCTGCAATTCTCTTTATTGAAAACCTTTTTCAGTAATGCTCGTCCGACCACCCATTCAGTAATGCAACCAATTTTCTGTGGCCCGGCGGCGGTCGTATTTATGGTTTCAATGTTATTGAGATATGGATCGTTTTCGAGACACCTGTCGAGACAGCCTGTGGTAAAACTCAGTATTGCATAACATGAACAGCAACCAAGGATTAGGACACCAAGAGGACACCGGGAGAAATGGTGAAACTGAATCGAGTCAGTTGTTGCCTGGTCTCTAACTCAGTGCTGAAAAATCGACCCCCTAAAAAGACTCAAGTCTCCTCACTTTGTTTAAAAAATATATTTGATCAAGGCGCATTTGTTATTTTGTAAAGTCATGCATCATGGCCTTAGTTCTCACGATTATAACAGGAATGTTAACAGCAAAAGAGAGGTCCAATATCAGCTTTTAAGAGGGTCAAACCCTGCATTTGTAATTAAATTATGTGAATTATTTGAGCCAGGCGTAGTTCTTATTTTGTCAAGTCATGCATCACGATCTCAACTCACGATTACAACAGGAATGAAACTTTCACTTGAAAAGAGAGGTCCAATATCAGCTTTTATGCTTAAGAGGGGCGAACCCTCTCTTTTAATTTGTTATGAATTTATGTGAATTATAATACCAGTTGTAGTCACTACTAGTTTCGAAAGCCGAGACTGAAATAGCCCAAGAACTGGAGCGCTTTTAGAAGCAGGTATGGGAAGTCGTTTTCGTGTTATCAGTTACGTAACAATTTCAAAAATAGATGAGTTTGAAATTGCCACAAATACCAGTTCTCGTATGACGCTTCCATTTACTTTTAACAGCTCATCTCAATATCCCTGCACCAGTATCTGTTAAATGGCTTGCTAATAAAGATGTTTTTGTTTTTATTCTGGGTAACAGTAGAGTATTGAGTATTAAGTCTAGTCGCACAGTCAATATTTAAACAGGAAGTGGATTTCCTTTTCCGCTGAAGGTCGCCTGAACAGGCTAAAAAGAGCCTTGTCTGAAAATATCCGCATAGGACGTAGGAGTTGCAGTTTCATTGCTTGAAAAAGGGAAAAAGGCCAAGCAGCTCTCAAAAATTGTCATTTTTGGAAATGGGAGAATCTTGGTGATTTGGCGCTCATTAGAGCCACGACAAGCGAAAAAACGCTTCCAACGAATTTGACCGTCACCAAAACAGAGATAATCGCTTGGGCTGAGACGATTAAGGGTGCAGACTTCGCCTCACTCACGTCACACACATTTGTGCTGAGGGAGCTGACTAAATAATGACCGCTGTGAAACAGCTGCACAGGCTCCTCCACTACACAGTATGAAGCGAGAGAAAAACAGTTCGAGTTGATTGAATGCCAAAACATCCCACATCGCCACGTAGTTTAAAAGCGAAACGCATCTTGCATTTCGGGGGACTGATTTGTGCATTTGAGCTTGCAGGGGCACCCAACGACAACTTTCGGTAGATATCTGTTCGGTGGAATGTAATTCGCCTTGGGTTTTCGGCGTCGATTAAAGAGTGCACTCGGATTTTCGTAACTAAAACGTGGCCTAAAATATTCGCAATTGGGAAATCATAGCCCTGAGGTTCTCGGAAAGGTCGTAATTGCTGTATTTGGTAGTCAAAAACGTCAGTTAACATTTTCGGAAAGAAAATAGTTCCCTAGAAAGCTCGTGGAAAGTTCATTTCAGCTTGTATTTTCTTAAAGGAAGATTTTTTCCCATAACATTTTCGGGCAATTAAACTTTCAGCTAGGGAATCCGAACAGATGAACTTTTTCTAGCTTATGAAAACATCACTTTAAACAGACTTCAAACATCACAAGGTACTTAAAATTGCCTTTCTACAGCTTTTGGTTGGTTTGGCTCGTTGGGTGCCCCTGAGCTTGGCGCTGACGTTCAAATAAATTTCGTTCATTCGTTCAGCCATGGGCTGTTCTGACCCTGCATCCGGTTTGTGTTCAGCGGCGGAAGCTCTCTAGGGCCTGATATGGCAACTTGTTTGACTTTCGAATGGCAAAAACATGAGAAAAATAAAGTGGCTAAGTTCAGAAGTACCTACGTTTTCGATTGGCAACGCACCAACTCTCGACTCTGGACTCTGGACAAAAACCTGAGCCAGGGACTTTGGAGATCGCCTGTGCAGAATCAGCTCTCTTGCTGACGGTCTTTTAAAATGGACTTGAGTTGACTAAACGTTGTTAGGTGAAACTACGTACCCCGTTTCCTTCCTTTTTTTTTTCTATTTTTTTTCCTTTAAACTGGGGCAACATGATAATAGTTGAGAAACGCAAGTTTAATCGATAACCGCCTGTAATTTCTTGAAAGGTAAGTGTCAACAATCAACGGCAGCTTTCCTTCGTTTTCATCCTGTTTTCAGCCAATTATGAACGGATTCTTTTATTTTTTAATGGCATTTATTGCAGGCAAAATACCGACTCGCTTGAAACCCCTTTTTTTGGGGACAATTATGCTTGTTGATGTCAGGCGACGAATCCCAGCTAGTCTTCCGTTTTCGGCATAACTTAAGCTGTGATATGAGGTTCGATTCTTCTTTTTATCATTCTTTATGAAAAACAGAAACCAAGGTATTTCAGTTTCGCTTGCGCAATTTTAGCGAATGTTGAAATTGAATAACAAATTAGTAATTACCAATCGAAGAAAAAAATCTGAGGAGAAGGACAGGATTTTAATAACAGCGCACTTAAGTTCACGAAGGGATAACCGTGAAGGGAAAACATATCGGCTTTTTTTTTTCTTCTCATATATTGACAACCCGCAAACTCATTGAAAATCTGGGCAAACAAGTGGCTCAGTATCAGAAAATAACAACAGAACTAACTTCTGGCGGTTCACCAAAGGGAAAATAAATCATACATTCGCCCACATCATTTATGGCTAAAATACATCATGACCTTGTTTAGTCTTGCGCGATGGTACCCCCTTTGCAGGACTTGAAATTTGCTTGAATAAAGGTTGAATAAAGGTCATGCTCAGAGGGCGGAACGTTAATGGATCGTTTGCAGCGCGACAGCATATTTGGATTTTAAACTTGGCCGGAATTCCAAACCGTGTCCGAGATATTTGCTCGTGATATGACCCAGGTATGGCCGGATCAGTTCTGAGCAGCACGTCTTCGCTGAAAGTGACATTTCTATTGAGTTCAACCCTCAAGCAGTAAAACCTGCCAAAAGCACTTCAAATCTTATCACGCGCCACCTCTCTCACGCTCTTACTCATAATAGAGTGACTAGCTGTTGTTCTTTTGTTTGCATTTCAAAAGCTCATAAACTCTCAAAAGGATGTCAGTTTTTAGAAACTTCCTTTTGGGAACGTGTGATTATCTTTGAACTTAGGGCTTAGAGACAGCGTAAACAGAAGTCGTGATCTAATTCCTAAAATTTAACATTTCAGACGATCTCTTCCCCTCCGATATTATCGACTTCAAGCACGCGACGAAGATCAAACGTTCGAAAACTCCACAACGTTCTCCTCTTTTCTTCAGACGGGTCAGTGACAGCCTAAATGTTGCGAGGGACGGGTATGTGAGTTATTCTCGGTACCTGCGGTTATATCATGTGCACCCACTAAAAATAACCGGGTCATTAAATTTTGCGTGAACCAAGACCTTGCTCATTTCATCAGCCGTATGTAAGGTTCACATTTTGGACGATTTCTTGTGATTTTGACGAGGTTTCGAAGCCAGAAACGTTTTTTCCCTCCTTCCCGACAACTGACAAATCTCAGCGAACCGGTGACGTGATTACTTACGTATGTTTCCGTCCACACCCATCATTTCCGTTTGAGTGGTTTCATTGTCGGAACCGCTCAGAAGCGATGCCTTATGTGTGCACTCGGCATTATCTCAAACTCCGGGTATGCAAAACACCGTGAATCTTCAGCAGCAGTTCTCAGGTTTGGGAAACGAGTCGCTGACTGCTTCAAACTTTTAACCAACGCCATTAGGGAATAAACTGGGACACAAAGCACGGAATTAGCTGAACGTAGGTGCAATTTTCGAGATGGCGCTTCCATTGTTGCAGATTTCGTCGTTCGTTTTAATTGTACTGGCTGTCCTTGGCCCGTCATCAGGTAAGCGCGTGTTCATTGATTGTTCTATGCTCCAAACAAGTTAAGGAGACTTTCCCTTTGGTAATTTCCAGTGAGGCCAAGACACGGATCAGAGTAAGAAAATGTTATTATTGCTAACTGAGTACTCGCAGTTTGTATTATGTTGCACAAATTAAGAGCTATTATATTATTCATGCAGTTATTATAAACTAAGTTAAATTATTTGGAACTCATAAAAGCTTTCTAGAGTGCTTCTCTGTTAATATTAACGCGTCAAAGGCCGTTTCTGCTCTATGTTCGGACCGGGATTTTTTTTATCATTTCGGTTTTCGACGCGTATAATTGTATCGCAAATTGTAGCCAAATTGAAATGATTGCGGGTTACAAGTTTCAAGATTCAGTCATAAGTTTAATTTGTTTCATTATTCATAATGTTGTAGTCTCTCAGCTGTTTCTGTCTCGCATCAAATTATCTCATTTTTAGAGTCGAAGGTTCATTACCACTGTTTGACTTTTCATGATAAATACTGACGCAAGTCGAATCAGCTAGGAGAGATTTCACAACCCTGCGAAATTATCTGTAAAACTGTTAAGATACAACCTGGCCAAATGCACAAAATTCGCTTAAAGGAGTCTAACTCGCATGATGTAACATTATTTATTGGCCAGTGAGACACGACTTGAAAATGGTGTGGCATACGCTGAATTATAATACGTTTTCAAAGACACATACTAAATACAGTAAAACTTGTAATTACAGCACACGCTAGCGCAACATCACACTCAATTAAGAAAAGCTTGAGTTCTTATCGCCCCACTATCGCTGTTCCTTTTGCTGTTTAGCATATGAATGCTAGAGCAGGTGAAAGTGACTTGATGGTACCCATCGATAACGAGCAGCGAGTTATTAGCGAGGAAGAGCCTCGCTGAGCTGAACTCATCTTCACGCGCGAGCGATTTTACGTTCGAATAAATCGACTTCCGGTCGGGACGTTGAGATGTATTGCTTGTAAGACTTCTTAGAAACAGTGTATAAAAATATTGAAGAGCTTTTCTGAATGCCGCACCAAGCTAACTTCTGAAAACAAAAAAAAATACCTATTGTTTTTTTAACGACCTATTTAGAAAGGGAAAGGGCGAGACAAAAAAAATAGTGGTTGTTATTCATTGGTATATTTCCGTATTAAAACGTCAACAGAATTTGTGTGATGTTTTTGTTTTCACCAAAATGGAAACGAATTAAGGAAAACGTCCTCCCATCCGTTATCTTTTGTACATAAATATGCAAGGACATAACAGTGTAGTTTGAAGAAAATAATGATGTATTAAAATTTGGCCATCCTCACGCATGGTCACGAATGACACGGAATGCGAGTTTCTTGGATCTTTTTTTTTTCATTAACTATTTTTTTGAAAAACGTAAATGGAGTGTACTTTTTCTTCAAACTCAATTGAGAGTCTCTTTTGAAGAAAGTAAATACAAATTAACAATCTAAATAAAAATGGCATATATTTCGTTATACTACATCAATATTAAAGAAGAAATTAGGCGAACAATTGAGCTGACGGTCACGTCTCAAATTTATCATTGCCATAACATATATTTTCCAGTTCTCTTCAGGAGCAAAAAATGAAATGCTAGTAAATTTTGGAAATTATGGGCATAACTCGTATTAAGCCTTTTTCATTTATTTGTACAGAATATGGTGGCACTGTTTAATTTGCCAACACCCATAAATAGCCTGAATAATAATATTTTTCGGATTTCTTTTTGTTCTACCCTATTATTATTTTTTAAGAGAATATTTATTGCAATTCCTTAATCATTAGGGGCTTTTAGTGATTAAGAACTTGTTTTTACCTAACATGCATAGTAATTTTGTGATTAAAATTTCACTTCAGCTATAAAATTATAAATGCCAAAGTTTTTCTCAATTCTGTCTATTTGGGGGACGTATTTTCTTTGGTGTTGGCTAATGGTGGGTTTTAATTCCTGGTCTTCTGTAAACTTCTTCCCTCATATGTGAACAGAATATTATTAAAAGATGTCACCACTTATAAATCCTTACTCAAAAATTGCATATGTGAGATACACTGTACATTTTCAACAATGTTTATTCATTATTAAGTTATTCATTTGAAAAGTTGAGTCCCAATAATGCAAATTTGTCATCATAACTCTGTTTTCATTTAAAATTTCTTGTAAGAGCTCATTTTGTAAAAAAAAAAAAAACAACAAATAACATCTAAATATTCTTTTACTCATAGAGAAAGTAAATTAAGAGAATTCCCTTGCCACTCATTATATCCCATTCATAATCCCTTTATCATTTATCATCACTATTTTTTGAAAGGATGTCCACCCACAGAGAAATAATAGAATTTCCTCCATTTTTATAAACATTTAAGTGTGTATGACACAAGAGTTTTCATTAGCTTGTTCGAAAGAGCTTTCAAAATGATGAAGAACGGTGTTTATTTTATTGTGATAGCACCCTTGGTTGCCGAGGTATTCAAGATCTTGACTTATGCAAATTAGAGGACTTGTGACATCACAAGATGGACAATCACAAAACATGGAATATCTCTGAAGACTTTTTTTTGTATAGAACTGAAACATTTTACAGTTGTTATACTCATCACAAAGTTCCATGATATGGTCCACTGTGACATTTCCATGCCAACACAATGGGCTCCCGGCCCTCTCCATCCAAAGGATAAAATCAGAGTTTCCCTCCCCAAGAAGTCCTATTTGATCTTGATATTCATTCAGTGGGTGTGAGCAAATATGGACGTTACACAGCACAAGTATAAGAAAGTCTGTTAGACTCTGGAGCAACAAATAAGGCATTTTTCATTTTGGGAAGGTAGAGGTCTAGTAATGAGTAATGAAATGAAATGAAATGAAGATGTTTAATCAACACATTCTTGCATTAAAAATGAATTACACTGTACAATACACCGAATGCAAATATGGCGGACCACTGGGTCGGCGCCTGGGACAAGTCGCATGAAAGCGAGGCTAGTCAGGCTTCGTTTTGACATCCCCAAAAAGTCTTGCTTCGTAGTCGATTTGGTTCGTTTTGTTTCGCCATCCCTACCCGTGTTTGTGTTCCCGAATGCCACCAGAAGGGAGTGAGATTTTCCACGGAAGAGAAAGTTTTTTTCTCAGTTTCCACGTTCGCCTCTGAGGGGAAAACAGACGAAGGAAAGGAGTTCACGATCGCTGAAGGAACTGTTTAAGTTCAGCCTGGTAGATCTTAGAAAATGTGTAAGCGATCGCATTTACCTACGAGTCGTTGTTATTTGGCTCAATGCTTTTACTGGTTTCAAAGACGGGGCAGTTGAAGCTCATTCGCTTGGTTATTACACCGTAGTATTTCGTACGATTCCTTGCGAGTGGACGCGGACGGGTTTAACAAACACTTCTTCTATTGGGACAGAGGATGTCTTTCGAGAGGAGCTTTTCCTTACCTTGGGGAAGGTACTGGCCATGCAAATCATGTTGGAACACCACCAGACACCACATAAGCTCGTCATTTAACCGATTTTTCTAAGATCTTGTATCCTGAAATGATGATGTAGCGAAGAAACTTTAGTTCCCGCGGCGATTGTGAACTCCTTTTCTTCGTCTCAACGAAAATCATTGATCCACTATTTTCCCTTAGAGGTGAACGGTGGAAGATTTTAATCCTTTCTCGAGGTATTCAGAAACACAGCGATTCATAGGCACAGCGAAATAAAACAAACCAGATCTGCTGCGAACCGAGACTTTCCTGCAAAACAAAACATCAAGGCCTGACTACCCTCGATTTCATGTAGCTCGTCCCGGGCGCCGACCGAGTGGTCCGCCATATTTGCATTCGGTGTATGTGTTTACAAAGTTCAGAAAATTACAGAAAACCCTACTGGGACTGAGTACATGTATGTTGCTGTGGTAACATCATAACCACAATCACAATGTGTAGTTCTGGCAGCACATCAACCCTGCAAAATTTCAACTCTGTAGACATAGTATTTGCACAGATATTCCATATTTTGTGATTTAACTTCATTTTGTGTCCACCTTGTGACATCGCAAGTCTTGTATAATTTGCAAATCAAAATCTTGAATGACTCGGCAACCAAGAGTGCTATCACAATAAAATAAACGCAGTTCCTCATCATTTTGAAAGCTCTTTCAAACAAGCTAATGAAAACATTTGTGTTATATATGCACTTAAAGTAATCTAATTTTCAGAAAATAACTTACTTGTTGTCTTTGGAATTTGACTCCTTGGATCAGATCAGATTACTTTTGCTCAATGTTTTTATATTATGCACTAATCAGCAGTCATCCCAGGGCTGACACCAGGGAGCCTGCCGGGCAATTGCACAACAACGTTTACAAATCCCCCCTCCCCCCTCCCCCCCCCCACCCAAGAACCATAATTATTTTTTCCACAGAAAGCTACATGTCCCATTGCCTCTCCCCCTGGGGATGCATTAGTATGCTATATTTTGTCCAGCAACAATGGCTTTCAGATGAAACCTCCAGTCAGAAGGTGCATTACATTCTAGCACTCCCAAATTGTAATGAAATTTTCTATTTGCTCCAATAATACCTCTTTCACAAAGTGGTGACGAGGGTTGATAACACATATGTGAAGAAAGTCCACCTGTCTACTACACCTGGTGACGTTCAGGTTACTAATTAATTTAAAGTTATGGAAAGGAAAAGGCAAACTAATGTCGGAGATAATTATTATTTCCTAGCTGATTAAAATCAACTAGCCAATGCAATATGGATTTGTTGAATATGTTTTGTAATATGTTTTTTATTCTGCAAGTAGTGATCAAATTATTCAATTTATTCTTTATTTTGCCATGTGATATTTACCATTAAAGGGTTCTGTGCTAGTAACTGCAATCCTTCCCCAAGAGCACCTTTATACACTTCTCAACGTCATTTTGCAGCCCCTGTCACTACACTCCATCCATGTTTAGAGAGTAAATCACAGAAAGCTAATTAATGGATTTGCTTTTATTTCTTACAGGTGAATATGAGCCAAGACTGATCAAGAAAAGTCGAGGATATTTAATAGTTGTAAAAGGCTACTCTGTGGATCTAAACTGCCAATTAAATGACTCCTTGGCTCAAGTGTCTTTGATTCAACCCTTTAAAAATGGAAGTGAAAGGATAAGATTACCGGATGGGGTCAAAGTTACCCAGAGTGGGCAGATATTTACCATCAATGACGTGCAGGATTCTGATAAAGGCAGATACCAATGCAAAGTGAAATCATGGGTTCTAAGAATAGACAGCGTGTATCCTGTTGGCTATCCCTCACAAGGTAATCACTGCATTTACTGGATACTTTCTTTCATTAATAATTGTATCAGAATCAAACTACATATATTGCAAATTTGTCATCATAACTCTTTATTTTCGTTTAAAATTTCTTGTAAGAGCTCATTATTTTTGTAAAAAAACAACAACAAATAACATCTAAATATTCTTTTAGTCATAGAGAGAAAGTAAATTAAGAGAATTCCCTTGCCACTCATTATATCCCATTCATAATCCCTTTATCATTTGTCATCACTATTATTTTATTTAAAGGATGTCCACCCACAGAGAAATAATAGAATTTCCTCCATTTTTATAGACATTCAAGTGCACATGACACAAACGTTTTCATTAGCTTGTTTGAAAGAGCTATTTAAATGATGAAGTACATTCAGTATTTCAGCTTTAATTTTTCTGATAAGTGGGACAGTTAGCCACCCAGAAGCTATGAAATTAGTTAATGTTATTAATATGTTATAATATAATAAGTAAATGAATTGATTGTTGCATTAGATTGGTTGGTGGCAGAAAGATAATTTCTAGAATTGTTTACCAAAGTAACAAGTCTACATGTATCTGCTGCATAGTTAACCCTTTTTTGTTTCCTTTCAAAATCTTCCTGGCAAAGTTTCCTGTTTCAGAAAGCAAAGGAGGGCACTGCAGACCTTGACTCTCATTAATGCAAAACTGTTAATTACAGTTGGCAGTAATGTTTGGGTCAGTAACAGTCCAATGCTTGAAAATGGCAGCCCATAATTGTTGAGAACTTAACTAAAAGTGCCAGTACTCTGATAAGATAGGGGGAGCCAGGCCATTTATAATAATAATAATAATGATAATGATAATAATAATAATAATAATAATAATAATAATAATAATAATAATAATAATAATAATAATAGAGCACTTTTCAATTGAGTGTCATAACACCAAAACCAAAGCAATTACTCTGACCAATCACAACAGAAGTAAGCAGTGCAATGAGCCAATCAGGATACGAAGCAATTACAAGTAGCCGACACAAAGTGCGTACAAATTATGATCAGTTTTGGTTTTGCTGCTCATTGGTTGAGAAAGTGGCACAAGTTTTCTTAGCCAATAACAGAGCAAAGAAATGCAAAACCAAAGTAAAAACCAGAATCACTTTTGACACTCAATTGGAAACCGCTCTAATAAGTAATGGTAATAGGACTGAGTGGAGTACAATTCAGGGAGTAATCGGGCGAGTGATTTCAAATTGGCCGAGCACATAGCGCGAGGCTGATTTGAAATTACGAGCACGATTCTCCCTGAATTGTACAACACAAAGTCTGATTACCAATTAATTGTGTCAATAACAGAATGCGAGAAACTCTAGAGATCAACTTTTTAAATTGTAAGACGTATTGTACAAAATAACCAACGGTTCGAATGCAAATTATTCAACACCGGAAATGGTTGCTATTTTACAAAACAAAGATTGACAACTGACACGACATGGCAGCTATTGCTCAACACACCCAAATAAGGTAACTGTCCGATTTTGCCTGTCTGATTATAAGTGTTTGTAATTGGACAGCTCAATTCAGACAGTTTGGACCTGAAACAGCCAATTAAGCCACAAATAAAGGCTGTTGAGAACCAATCATATTCAAGCATTTTGTTATTGACACAATAATAATAATAATAATAATAATAATAATAATTAATACAATATTCATAGCAAGCTTAAATTCCCAAGACTCCAAAAGCAGTTTACATTACTATTTAAAACATATATGGAGGGATGGATGGACAGATGTGGATGGGTGTGTAGTTGAATACCTAATACCTACCTAATAGTACATAGGTGGTGGGTGGGTGGGTGGATGGGTGGGTAAATGGGTGGTCATGTTGACTAACATAGATCAATCTATAAATGGACAGTTGGATGAAAAATAATTGATGGATGGAATGTTGCTTGATTTACGAATTGTCTAAACAGATCAATTAACCAATTATTGGTTGATTGATCTGTTCAAACAGTTTTGATATCAATGAAAAGGCTGACAGACAAAAAGATTACAAAATATCATCATGCAAGACAGAAATTCTATAAATGTAGTGGCATGTGTGTAGCTGCATTAAATTACATACCTGTTGTTGTTGTATTTGCAGGAGATAAAGTTATAGACATTTTGATAGTCCCACAGACTATAGCCATCCGTGAAGGACAGAGTACAAACTTTGCTTGCAAAGTTAGAGGAAACTTCTTTAAAAGTGTGGAATGGTTCAAAGATAAAATTAAAGTCCACTCAAGATATATTACGTACAATAACACTGGGGGCTACAATATGAGCAATATTCAACTACCAGCTGTTTCCATGGCACAAGCTGGCTCATATGAATGTCGCGCAACTGTTAATGTTCCAAAGAATTACAAGCCGGGGGGCTATGAATCTGAATCAATAATGCTTTATGTTACAGGTAAGGACCACCATGTGTTGTTTATCAGCTGTTCACCGATCATACAGGCATGATACTTTTTAGCTTTCATTATACAACGTTAGCTAATAATAATTATTATTTATTAGTCTTATGCTATGCTTAGGGGAGCAGGGATGGCATAGCAGGGCTTGAAATAACTAATGGGCGGGTGCCAGTCACATTGTCCGGTCAAACATGTTTGGACATGACCCATTTTTGACCCATCAAGAAGGAAATTGTCCCAGATTAAGAACATGTTTTTTATAATTGAGCCACTGATAAAGTAACAGCTAGACTCGTTGTTTGACCAACTTCGTACTACATGAGTACTGTGCAAAAGAAATGAGAGCAAATTTCAACGAATTTCAAAACATTTTGTTACTTTCCGGCGAAAATGAGCAAACATTTTTGCCATATCAAATTTCAGTGAATTTTTGAACGAATTTTCGAGGCCACATTATCTTAAAAATTACAACATTTCGAGACCTCTGTACAAAAGCAATGCTGGTCAAAACAATGTGGTACACACTAGTACTAAAAATATCACTCATTTGTGAAAATAACTTGCTCATTTATTATTGATAAGCGACCAATAGGCCATTTTACAATTGAAGGGCTTGGTAGAAAACTATGCTAAATGGAGTTTTGGGTGAACACGTTTTATGGCCCATGTTTTCTAAAAGACTAAGCGCAAAGAAGTGGAAAAAAATACAGAGCAATGTTTACTACATAAAAACAAACCTGTATGTGAAAAAACCAGCAATTTTTGAGCGAAATAAAAAACAACCAAAATTCCACTTAGCATTGATAGTTTTCCACCAAGCCCTTCAATTACATGCTCAGTAACCTGGCCTCTGAATGGAAACAAGGCTGGGAGTGGCCTTGTTTTGATACAGACCTCACTGCTTTTTTCATGTAAATCATGTTGTTCTCGTGCTAACTAGTCTACATTTGCATGAGAAAGACAGAGGTTTGTATCAAAACAAGGTCACCTCCAGCCCTGCTTCTACTCAAAGGCCAGGTCACTAAATATGCAACTGTAAAATGGACTATTCAAATCACTTCAATGAACTAAAAAAATCTGATTCAGCAAAGAATTTCACGACTTAGGTAATATTTCATATCAAGTAAGAACACATACGCTTACAACGTAACCTCAGCATCCTGATGGTAAAATTTAATGAAGGCACATGAAAAAGATTGGATACTTGTGGGAAGAGGGAGATTTGGAAAATTGTGCACACCTGTACGTGGAAAAATCCTGGCTATGCCCCTGCATGAGTAATTTGTTTGAAGAACTACAAGCTTCATTGTGATTTGTTTGGACTGTTTTTTGCCTAACTGAATCAGTAAAAACTATCATTTTGAGAGAGCATACTTTAAATTAATTAGGAAATTGGTGGCTCTACCTCGGTGTTAAAACCTGTGAAACTCACAAATGACACGTACAACACAAAGAAAACAGCACATTCTAAACAATGGCGTACAGCAAAACAATACCTCATAAAACAAAGAAAATCTCTCCAGGTTTTTACACCAAGGTAAACCCAAATTGGTGTGTATCTGTTTGTATCGACATTATTGTCTATGACTACTTGTGTGTATTATTGTACAGAGGACACTGCTTGAATATATTTCAATGGTGATTGATCAGTTGTTCACATTTTTCCATTAGCTTTTCACTTTCTTGCCAAGAAGAAAACGTTGTTTCAGCGGCTATTCGTGGGGGACAATGTGACAATCAACTGTAAGACCAGTGAAGAGAAAATAGCTTCAAGTTTGTGGGTTAGGAAAAGTATGAGTCCAGCTCAAGAGGTTGTACCAAATGATGGGACTATTGTACAAAGAGGAAACAGCTTTTATTTTAAACAACTAACACAAGATGATGCTGGCATCTACATATGCAAGGCCACATTTTCTCTTATCAGCAAGACTATTGAAGAAGAGATCACAAGTCTACTGGTCTTCACAGGTAATTAATTACTGTTACAGATTATGCAACAAAATGTATGCTTGTAGTCATGTCTTGATAAGACTGACTTTTAAAGAGTCAGTTAGGTAGAGCTACTATAATCAAACCTCTGTTATCTGGACTTGCTGGGACTGGAGAAAGCAATCCAAATAATTGGGAACGAATTCATAAATCAGAATTTAATGCTATGGTGTACTGTATACGTATCATACAAATGAACTTAATGCATAACTTTGGTTTGAAAATGCTCTTTCTGAAAGGAAAACAAACCTCTTTCAAATGCACATTTCGATGCCTAAATTAAAATAAATCATAATGATAGTTTCTAGGGACCTTCATCATGCCTTGTTGACAGTTTGTGAAAAAATCTGGGACCAAGAGAAGTAGTCCAGATAATTGAGAAGTCTGGATAAATCGCAGTTCAATTGTACAGTACATGAAAATGACTGCATGTAGAGATGTAGTTGCCTGCCCACACCAAAGCTTTACTTGTTCAAAAGAAAACTGTTTAGTTATCATTAATGGTTAAAAGTTGTTTCTTGCCAGTAATCTCATCCACTCAAATGTAATATCAGAGTAAACCATACCTCAAAGAGATCACCTCATCAAGGGTTGAGTCACCAGCATCTAACAATGTCATATATCAACAAGTTTAAAACATGCACCTCTGTTTTTGAACAGATGACCAAAGAAGACCTCAAGCACAAGTCTATCCAGTGGTTAAAGAAATTCTCCTTGGAGAGGACTTTAACTTTTCCTGCCAAGCTCCTGGTGATGATGTTTCTATAGAGTGGCTGAGAAATGGTCAACCCATCTCAAGCACCCAGACACAAAGTAAACCAAAGAAAACTGTCAGAGGTTTTACCTTCAATGAAAACATTCTTATGCTAAAAAGGGTTTCAACAGTGGATGATGCCAATTATACTTGTGTTGTCAGAACTTCGCAAAACCCGGGATATTCTGACAGAACAATGGCTACACTTTTAGTGAAAGGTAAGGTAATAACTTGGGTTCAAGGTAGTACCCTGATTAAGGCCGGCCTATTTACCTGAGTGAACTCATCCTAGTGTATGGTTATTTACCTCTAGGTCTTTATATGATCCCAGGATCATTTTATCCCTGGTCTTCAGCACTAGGATGAAAGTTTATCCTGGGGTGAAATGTGACCAAAAATTTGATGTTAACAGTCTTCCTGGGATATATGAAAAATAAGACTTTCATAAGTGGGCATTTCATACCAGGGCAAAACTGTTTTTCGTCCATCCCAGGATGAAAGTACACAAAATTGTAAACAGCAATACACATTTTCTCCACGAAGAAAGTCATCCCAGGATGATTATAGTAACATGTTTGACCCATGCGTTTATCTAGCATCTGGATTAAAATAATAAATTAACTACTGCATCCACTTTGTAGGGCTTATGCAGTCCTATAGACTCATGTGTAGCTTATTTCCATTAAATTGAAGGGTCATAATCAACTTTAAAACACTGTATGAAAAAATGGCACTAGGTTTTTCAAGACATGCAGACGATGGATTAATAAAGGTGATGTGATATGATGCAGATGAGGTCAATCCAAAGGAAACGTGGGAAAAACCTAAATGCTACAGTAGTTTGTTGGTTACCCTGTTTTTTTTTTTTTCAGATTACTCTCATTTACATACACCAAGTGACCTTCTAATGTATTTGATTCAAGAATTCTAGCGCTACGTTTCCAAAAACCCAAGAATCAACTTAAACTACAATTAAACCCTAATCGCAAAAGATGTGTTGTTTTGATCTTTAAACAACTTCTCCTAACAAGACCCACACGAAATGGAGGGAGAATATACATGTCAATGTTCATGGGATAAGTACTGTAGTTACTCCCCAGGCACACAAAATTACGTATTTCCCAGGATATCTCAGTTGAGTACAAATATTGAACATGCTAAGACCACATTTGGACATAATTTGCCTTAATGTACACCAAGAGGTTATTCAGTTACAGTGCACCTGTACCTTGGTACTCAGATTATTGATGGATGGTAAATTCACTTCACTTCCCAGAATGCCTTGTCCTAAACGGAAAGTTTGCTGACCCAGCAGATGCTAGTGGTTACTTTGAGTGTGAAAATGGAGTGGCTGTCAAGAAGTCTTGTCCGACAAACCACACATGGAACCAAGAGAAGAAAAGCTGCCAACTGAACCTGTGTAAGTAATTTTAGCCAGCACGAGAAAATCTTAACATAATTTTATTTAATATAAATCCACTATTGTTCTTTCATGTATGCTCTCCTCTCATTGGCTACGCTACTCACTATCTATTCTGTGATAGATAGTGAGTAGCTGTTGTCAACAAAATGGTGGCCCCTTCTTCACAGTCTCGAAGTGTCCACAAGGAGGATTTAGATAATTATTTTACTTGCTTAGTTTTGAATGACTAGTAGGTTCATACTGAAACAATTAGATTATTCGCTCTCAATTTCCATGTGTGATAGCTAATTTTGGCTACGCCTTCATCAGCTATCACATGATAGAAATCTCGAGCTCATAATCTAATTGTTAAATAAACAATAAATGCACATTGTTCTAAAGGGAAGAGCTCAAAACATCTCGATCAGTGTGTTTCATTTTGACCTTTGTTTTAAGCCCATGTGCTTTTGGCTTGACACATGTAAAGAGAACACTGATGCACTCTACCTGCAGCTGCCATGACCTCTTGCCTTCTTTGTCACTATCTAAATTAACATTATACATGTAATTCTTTCCATTTTCTTTAACCTCCTAAAATGCTCCAAACTTCTCAGAAAGTGGCAATTACTCATTACCAAAAAATACTGAAATGTTTAATGTTCATTATGAGTAATGTTCTCTCGTTATCTTATTGTCTGAAACACAATGGTCACCCAGCTTTCCTTTCTTTTGTGACTACCAGTACATTATGTTAATTACATGTAAATTGATTTTCGCAGCATGGATATTGAACCAAAGGATACTCACTGTGCTTTCAGTAGAGCAACCCTTCATGCTGGATTGCCGGCTAACTGATCCAAATGTCCTAGTTGAACTCTACAGAGGAATGGAATTTGACAATATCCTTCAAAAAGTTCATCCACAGACTGACCAACTTGTCACTCAAAATGGACAGCTGTTCACACTTGATGTCTCTGCTTTGAGATCTGGAAGCAATATGAAATTTGAATGCAAGGCTGTTAGCAGTGTCGGTGATGTTCTTGAACAAAAGGATATCATTCTTACAAGAGTTAGAGGTTTGAACTTCATAGTTAAACTTTCTACTTGTACTTCTGTTGGACAAGGTGGACTTATAATGGCTAATAGTGGTTTCTTATAATCTTGAAATTTGGAAACGCTGAGAGATGAAGTCTTGACCTTAATTGAAGGGTTTGCAGTGAAAAGGGTATATATCGACATTTGGCCTTAAAATTCAAATCTTTCTGAATAAAATACACTCTACACTGTACTTTGGCATACAAACAAAATCTTATGCACATGTCATCGGCTTCGCTGTGGGTTCGACCCTCAGACCAACCAGGGAGATATGTGGGGAATATGTACAAGGCGATGGATGGGATTCTTTGCCCGAGGGTGGGGGAAATTCTCGACATTTTTTTACAATCAAAGATTAGGGGGTGGGGGAATTATTCACTAGTTTGTAGAGATGTCAGGTGGATTTTTTGCTGAGAGACACCTCACCCAGGGAACTTTTTCTTGCTGCAAGTTTTGCTGACTCCCTGGCATGGGTAATTCCTCACGTTTGCTTGACTAATTTTACTATCCCCCTGGTATGCCAAGGAAGCCAATGACATTATACAACCTATTTGCAGCAAACTCTGCAACTGTGACCAGTTACTTTTCTTGTGTAATGGTATTTTAACCAATGTACATGATTAGTAATGCCTGAAATGACATATCAAATGACAGATATGAGGCATGAAAAAATACTCTGATTTTACTATTATTTTATTGCACAGAAAATACACTGATGTAGTATAATAATAACTTTGCAGGACTTTGTCACATGTATGCAATCTGGTGCTTGAGGTTGTTCATATATCTGATAACTTACAATCTCGTCAACATTTCCTGGTATCATTCTTCATTTGATTTCCTGGTATACTGATTATATCTAAGCGGGTTCTTATCATTGTACGTAACATATACTGATTTTTTCCTCAAATTTCTCTTCTAATTCAAGCCAATGGCCTTGAATTGAATTGCAAATTAAGCTCACAAGGACCAGCTAGATGTTAAATGGTTTCAAACATGATTTAAAATGTTCTAAATATAATGTTTGTTTGTTTCTTGGCAGACTTCAACGAGAAAGTCTTTGTTGACATTCTTTCTCCATGTCGCCGCGGTCCACTAGACATTTATGACTCATTCAATATAACTTGCCACTCATTTCATTTTGGATCACATAATTGGTACAAAATAGACCCATCTACCAACGTAGCCAAGGAAATCAAAGGCTCGATGGTAAAACTCAAACAAAATATGACAAGACATGGTCACTGGGAGAGGAACCTGACGTTGATGCTTCGTGATGTAACTAAGAAGGATGCAGGAGCTTATGTTTGCTCAAAATCAAATGGAAAAGATGCGACACTTAATATCACAGTTTTCATTGATGTCTCGGGTATGTCTGTGTCATTATCTTAAAACAAAAGTTTGGTATGGAAACGGTCGGAAAGTTGTGCTTAGCTTGCGAAGTCAAGCTCACCTTTTAGCACTTCTGTTTAACTTGTGTAGTAAAAGCGAAGGCTGGTCTACTCGTGTTATTTTTCCGGCCTACATTGTAGTAAACATTGTATGAATAATTATCAATGTGAGCTTTCAAAGATCCTCGCTGGAAGTTAAGGGGGGACTAACTTAACTACAGACTTAGCGTTGTTGCCAAGGGATTTTTGCGGACTGTATTTGTAAAACACAGTTTTTCGGTGTTTTTGCCACTGTATTGGTGAAACGTGCGAAGAGGTGAACATGTAAAATTAATAAATTGCTATTGCGCATGCGTAACTTGCCCCAGGCCCCAACCGCGCCTTAGAGAGAAAAATCCCTAAAACTTGGAGAAAATTATGTGAAGTTCCGATTTTTTTTGCCAATCGGAGATATTCCAGCCTTCTTTACAAGCCTACGTAAGCAATTGTTGTTAACGTACATAACTGCAATGATAATGACGAAATGGTATGAATTTGCGTGCTTATGACGTCATAAATCTCAGAAAAATGCGAATTTCCAAAAATCGATACGTAGAGTTTTGCACCTTGGCGATTGTTAACCATTGGCACAATTTTCGATATCCAGAAGTGTTCGCCACTCGAGTTTTAGGCCTTTTTCTGTTCTGGTCACGTGACTTACCAAATATGGTTGTGACTCGAAAATCTTGTAAACCTTTTTGATTGTAAAAACGTAGCCAGACAGCTTGCCTGTGCAAGTTAGGGTTTCCAAGATATGAGCGTTGGGAACTTTCCATAGCAACAATGTTAGCTCATTTTGTAGTTAAGTTAGTCCCCCTTAAAGTTGGTGTATGTACTGTGTAATGGTTGCTTGCGAGAACCTTGAACTCAAAAATGGGAGGGGAGGGGAGGGGAGGGTTGGGGAGGGCAGGCATGGGAATAAAGATATTTCTCAGGTCACGCGCGGTCGTTTTGCGGAGAGCTGCAGTAAGAAATAAATTCAAGCCACTGAAAAAGAAAATATGAGGTTTTTTAACCTATGTGGTTTAAAGCTCAAAACTCTACAGGGTAGTTCTTTCAGAGTCCGATAGTCAGAGTCATCAATTGTTTTGTTATGTACTTGAAGAGATAATTCATCTCAGTCAGAATAGTACCAATATTCAAAGCAAAAAAGAAGAAAACAAAAGCTGGAAAAGCCGCCATTTTTCTCCGCGATGCACACCAATTACGTATATCGCAGGGTGTCTGTTGAGAACGCACGAGGAATATTGAGCGCCCTATGACCATATTTGGACATTGTCACAGTGCGTTGAAGTCGTCTAGTTTCTTGATTGATTGATTGATTGACTGATTGATTGATTGCCTGCCTGCCTGTCTGCCTGGTTGATTGACTGACTGATTAACTTGATTGATTAATTGATTACCAGATCCCTCGCCAGCCACAATCAACCAGCTTACATCGCCCCCAACCGTGAGAGAAGGACAAAATGCCGTATTTCAGTGTACTGTGAGTGGCTCTCCGCGACCCAAAGTAACGTGGATGAAGGGAGAACGAATTGTAGCCGAGTGTGAAGGAAAGCAATATGGCATTTGTAACACCATGGGCAGTACCATGGGCAGTTCTAAGAAATACAAAGCACAGTGGAAAGACGAGAGGGACTGTGTGCGTAATCACTCGATGGGTCCAACAAGCGGGGGTTGGGTCAGCAGGCTGAAAGTCTACAAAACAGAATCACCTGCTGATGCAGGGGAATACTCTTGTGTAGTGGACAATGGCAAAGGAATACCACAACAACGACCGGCGTCGCTTGCTATCAATGGTAAGCTCGTAAACATCAGTGAACTCTGAAATGGAATGTACTCTGCATGCTCAGTTAAAGGATCTATCGCATGAGAGTGAGCGCGTTTATTTGTGTTAACTTCGCTCCACCTCCACAGCTAATTCCCCTCATCACCCAGTAGATTATGACCCATTCCACCGTTGACAATGACTAGATTTTTACCGTGTGGGGACGGATGGGGAGGGGATTAGCAGGCTTGGTGAGGTGGTTAGAGTGCTCATCAAGTGATTTGAGTTTGCTGTTGGTTTTCTTTGAATTTACCTTGATTCAAAGCATTTGTATCGTTTTCACCATGAATTCTAGCTTCTGAAATACAGATCAACTGTTCTCAATATGAATTGCCAGTCTTTAAGCTACTCTTAAAGGAGTTCGGTCACGATATTTTGGTGGGTCTTTATTAGAGACAAAAATGCATTTAAATAATGGGAAACACAGTGAAATAACAAGTTGCCAGGGAAGATAATAACCAAAGAGACAGGAATACATGCAAATATGGCGAGGATGGTGAAGGATGGAGAATATTGAAACGGATTACATATGACCTTTTTGAAAAACTGAGGCTAAACTTTTCAATATCCAAAAGCCATGACGCAGCTCCATTAAACGAGGATAAATTTGTTGTGGCGTTTCTTTTGCAGTTGCCCCTGTGTTAGAGAAATTTCATATAAATGCTGATAGGCGGCTGGTCGTTGAAGGCGAAGCAGGAGAGATAGAGTGCAAAACAAAACGCAGTTATCCCCCAGCACAATTCAGTTGGACATATCAGCCTCTAAACTGCAAAGCCGAATCAAAGACTTGTCCACCAGCCGATCCAAACGAGTGGAGGAACGACTTGCAGTTGAAAGTAGAAAAACGTTCTTCTAACTCGAGTGTACTTACCGTCCCTGAAAACATTGGAAATATGTATTTCAGATGCGTGGCGGTGAACCCTGTAACGGGTGCGAATGACTCCAAACTGTACCGATTCTTCCGAATACTGCGTAAGTATACAGTGTTTAAAAAAACTCTTTATTTTTGACTAAGAAAAATACTCCCATTATTGCAACAATAAATGGCAAGAAAGTCAACTTAGCAGACTGTTAGCACATAAGCAGTCTCATTCTGGATAGTGGTCGGGCGCTCGAAAAATATCCGAAACATGAAACAAAAGGAGCTGAGGAGGGCCAGGGGTTTTAAGCCGGGGTCTAGACGGGAAACTCGCTTCCTCCCAGTCTCTTCTTGTTTTTTTTTTTCCTTGCTCTAGTCTAGCCGCGCTATTGATGGCTTGCGGTCTCGACTTTGAGCACTGTAATGTGTATAGACCCTATGCAAAAATGGCTGCCTTTAAATTTTTCTTTTGTTCGTATTCAAAATAGCCTCACTAACCTCGTTTTTGAGTCTAAGGCCCGGTTCAAACGTCAAACTTTACGTGTGCCGAACCTAATTATTAGGTTCGGCACATGTAAAGTTCGACGTTTGAATCAATTAGGATCGACACTTTTGTATTTGGGTCGACCTTGCCGTTCTATTTGACTGTGCCAGTCGAATAGAACGGCAAAAGTTCGACTGCGATTCAGACGTCGAATTTTACATGTGCCGAATGTAATGCAGCATTACAAATACCATGCATTACAAATATTATTTTTACCCACAATTCTACACGTTCAAGCAAAGGTGTCATGCGCAAAAGGCATGCTTTCAAACAAGATGGCGGCAAAAGAGGAGAGAACTTGAAAAACACGAAATAACGACAACCTTTGTGTTTCTGCCCAACCGACGATAGGATTGAGGAACGAAAGAAACATTTGTAAAACTTGCTTTCTACGGTTTGCTGTTTGCTGTTGATTTTTGCTGTTGATACCGTCTGGCAAATAATCCAGTCGATGATCTTGAAAACTGTTAAGAATACGTACGCCGCCTTAATAATACATATAGCTAGCCAAGCAAAATAGGAGTACTTTAGTCGAAGCTTTGAGAGCCAGTTTGAGCTTGCGAAAGAAATAGTTGCATGGATATTTCCTCGCATTTTGAAGACTTGGTTGTAACTAGTATTTTGAAATAAGTTTCCTCTTTTTTACATAGGAAGCGAAGTACCACCGTATCTTACGGTAAAACCTGCTGCCCTTCTCACCAAAAGTGAAGGAAAAAACATCACTTTACGCTGTGAAGCCAGATTTAAAGTTTTCGTAGGCATGCCATCGTGGTTCTTTAGTGGAGGGAACAAGACCGACCGTATATTTGTCAGGGAATGGACTGATCAACAATGGGTCAGTGAATTGCACATTCAAAATGCCCAGGTTGGAGATAGTGGTCTTTACGTGTGTTCCGCTGAAAAGAGAAATGGAAGCGTAATGTCTAGGTCCATTCGACTAACTGTGAGGGGTAAGTTACTCTTTAGCAGCGGGCCTTCTTATTGAATCTTTTAAGATGCTCCGTCACCAACTATTCTTACTATTTGAAAAGCTTGAAGAGATAATTACTGCAAGCGAAGAAAGCCCAATCGTAAATGGTTCAGTGTTGATTAAAATTACACTATCAGTCCACCAAAACTATTAAAAAGACCCTTTGGCTAAGGATGGCGAGGATTTGAATGGACTGCAACTTTGAAATTTAGACCATGCTAACTTTTTCAAGTTCTCGCTTCCTTTTGTGTTTTTAATTAAAAAAACAGCCAAATACAGTGTGCTTCCCCTTTGGGCGAAAATAGCAGAATAGACAGCATCAACGGAAAGTAAGGTTCAATATATAGATATCAGCTGAGAAGTCACACTTTAGGATTTCGGCCAGACTCACAGCTTTGAACGGGATTTTGTACCACGACAATGAGCACGAGTGGTGCGTTCATCTGAAATGGCTACACGAGGATTTCATCCACATTCTCAAAGCACAGACCCCCACCGCAGTTTTTACTGTCAGACATTGAATAGCACACTACACCGTAAATAATTTCATTTGACCACAATAAAAATCCAAACCCCATTGTGTAGAAAAGTGTAGGAAAGTGGTGATAAAAAGCTTATGTTCATGTCGTCAAACCGATGTGTCTCATCATGTGATCAGTCGAGCGTCAGACCCACCTCATACAGCCCGTAACTAATCAGTACTTTAAGCCCCGGCTAAACGATCAAACAATTTCATCCCGAACATTTCGCCGGCGTTACGAATAAATGTTTGATCGTTTAACCACCCCAGCCAACAAAACGTGCACAGCCGGTAAAAAGCAACCAAGTGAACCCCATAACGTCGAAATTTCAGCGATAATGCGCAAAAATCGCTCTGTGGACTCGCTAAAGGTCTTGTGTTTGGTTAAACATTGTTTGTCCGTATAGCCACCCAAAGTTATGTTTGACAAACATGATGTTGAATGAAGATGTTTGATCGTTTAGCCGGGGCTTTACGATTTCATCCCGCACTATCTGACAGTTAGTCTGAAAAATGGCCAAGAATTGCAGAAAAATCGTTATTTGAAGCTTGATGAAAAATGCTGCCACAACACACCGGAGCTGACATTATCCAAATGTGCTTTATTGCAGCGCTTTCCAAACCAACTGTGCTGATCACTTCCAACATTACCAGAAATAAGAGTCAAAATGTTGAATTAAGCTGCAATGTCACTGGAAATCCACATCCACAAGTCGCTTGGCTCAGAAATGGTGAAAAAATCAAAACAAGTGGAACTGTGACAGACTGCAAACAGCTACTAAGTGGTTTCTACGAAATGCCGCTCGAAAGTATGTCCGCCGAAGATGGAGAGGGGTGGCGAATGCGTTTATTGATTTGTTCTGCGAATCATCTTCGTCACACTGGTAGTTATTCATGTCGAGCGACGAACATAAAGGGAAATGCTACTGGTGTGACCTATTTGAATATTCTGGGTAAGTTAAGACACATGGAATAACACCTCTCTACAGCCATTTTGCCCTGAAGTTGAATTGTTGCTCGTCGATTCCCCTTAAACTTAATGTTATTATTTATTTATTTATTTATTTATTTATTTATTTATTTATTTAATATTTATTTGTCATTTTCACAATATTTACAATAATACACCTAAGTTAGTGGCGAGGAGACCTCAGAAAACCTCAAGGCTTATAGGAGAGGCCACCTCGAAGGATAGTGATTACAAAAGTATGATTTGGTGCGGTGTTAGAAAGAAGTGTTAGTTAGGATCTTTACCCCTACTTAGTTCGCAAGCTGTAACTCAACCTTTCCTGGTCATAGGAGACGCGTAGGAGCAATTCCTTCAAAAAAATACTTTGGAGCTTCATATTACTATGACAGCGCTCGCACAGCTTAGCTCTGATTTTTGTGAAAAGAGAACTTGATTGTGAATTGAAAGCGGTTATTATTACAATTATGATTTCATGGAAGCATCGTATAGGCGGTATATAAGTTACCAGCTTGTGGACAGACTGATTACCAAGGAATATTTACAGTGTTCTGAAGCCTTATTTCAAATTTCAGAGAAACCTACGGTAATAATAACGGTGAAAAGTGTTGATTCTGGCAACTTCGAACAGCTGAACTGTACAGCGACTGGAAATCCTCGTCCGTTAGTATCCTGGCAGAAGGAAGAAAGTGAGGAGTCGTTTGTGCCTCTGGAGGGCAAAGATGGTCAGTGGGTGGAGAGCTCAAGTGTTATCAACCTTGAGCTGTCAGAAGATACCTATGGTACCTACCGATGTGTGGCAAGAAACAGCCAAGGTAGCAGTTACAAAATTCAAGGATTGCCGACAGGTGAGTTGTATTGCCAGTCTGAGATAATTAACGGTATTACAGGGACAAGCTTCGTGCGATTGGTCCTTTGCTTCTAGAGTATCAACTCATATTTACCCACGGAAGAAAATGGTGGAAAAATAAGCTGAGCTACAAGGTGTTGTGACCTGAAGTTAACATGTGAAATGCTTGTTACATGAACCGCAGGGATTTCAGCAACCTTTGCTGATACCAGGTAACCTTGAAACAGATTAAATGGACAATCGAACCCTTTCCCATGGAAAATTGATGCACTGCTCTCACCAGCCGAGGCACTGAACCAACTGATCACCTTGGTTAGAGAGTAATTTTCATCATATTCTTGTGTTATAGGTATAATAACCTATGTTAGTGACAAAAGTATGACTTAAAAGAGCACGGTAACGATAGTTTGGGTCATTATTAGAGATATAAAAAAAAGCCTTCAAATGATGGGAAACAGTGAAATAACAATTTGTCAGGGAAGGTAAATTCCAAAGAGACAAGAATAAATGCAAATATGACGAGGATGGTGAAGGGTGGAAGAAGGTTGAACCGATTACAAATGACCTTTTTGAAAAATTAAGGCTAAACTTTTCGAAATCCAAAGACCGTGGCCGTGCTCCTTTAATATTTTTTTTTCTGCTAGGCCCCAATGCGAGCAGCGCTAGAAAAACTAAAGATGACGGATCTGCGGGAACATCCATGATCGGGATGCTGGTGTTTGGAGGCTTCGTGTTGTTATTAGTGGTTGTCTTCGCTGCTATTCTCTATCACAGGAAGAAAAAATATGGCGGATTTTATATCCTCACACTTCCGCCCTCTCCTGATTACATCATGAAGTTAGATCCTGAGAGGTCCCTACTGGAACAGACAAACAGACTGCCGTATGATGCTCAGTGGGAATTCCCAAGGGAACGACTCCAGATAGGTATGTATACAGATTGTGGGTACTCAAAATTACTGAGCGTGCTAGTCATATTCCTGTGCGGATTATTTCACAAATGGATTCCATTTGGCCGTGTGTGTGTGTGTTCTTTGAAAGAAGTACGCTACGAGCCACAGGCGAGTGGCGTAGGTGATATTCTTACCACAGTTTGACGTCCGTGATCAGGGCACACTCGCACTGACAAATGGAATCTATTTGTTTTGCGCATTTTTCGGGCTCATGACGTCATAGTGCGTCTATTTAACAAATTGAATGTGGTTTAAGAAATACAACATGATAGAAATGCATATAACATCAAATGGAAACTCTGAAAAAAATCCGAGTTCCAGATGGGATTTGAACCCACGACCCTCAGCGATCTAGACAGATGCTCTAACCACTGAGCTACTGGAGACTCTATGGTGAGCAAGGGTGAAATGTGGGCTTTTGACTGGAACCGCATCACGCGGTCACACAGCCAAATGATGACTAGCACATATGACTCATAACTACATCACGTAGTAGTCGTAGTCACATTAAGGCATATCATGGCGCATATGAGTCATATGTCATGGCGCATATGCCTTAATGTGACTACGTGATGTAGTTATGAGTCATATGTGCTAGTCATCATTTGGCTGTGTGACCGCATGATGCGGTTCCAGTCAAAACCCACATTTCACCCTTGCTCACCATAGAGTCTCCAGTAGCTCAGTGGTTAGAGCGTCCGTCTAGATTGCGGATGGTCGTGGGTTCAAATCCCATCTGGAACTCGGATTTTTTTCTGAGTTTCCATTTGATGTTATATGCATTTCTATCATGTTGATTGTGGTTTGCCTCTCGTGAGTCCACAACATTTTGACCACTGTAATGTCGAATATCGTTGTCGATAAGAGTACAGACAACGCTAAACCACATTCGACTTCGATTTGTTTTTTACCACAATATCAACGTCAGACAAAATGTTTATTTCAGAGCGCGAGCTGAAAAAAGTCATTGTGTGGCACGTTGACGCGAGCAGCGTTGTCTAGACTCTTAGCGACAACGGCAAATTAGCCAATCAGATTGCGAGATTACTAGCAATTGTGGTAAAAACTTAAATTGCAAACTCCTGTAGACCAATCAAAACGCGAGGTTTACACCGTCTATTGTGTAATTGTGGGTATTCTATGCTGCAAATCGAAGGATGCTCAGTGGAGAGGTGGATAATGCTGCGGACTTTCAATTGAAACATTATAAACTCAAAATTCGAGGTTAATGCCCGCGTCGTAACACAGGATGACTTGAACGAAGACTAAACCCAGCCTTGCGTTCGCAAGCGACATAACTGACATTAGGCACACAAAGCGTAAAGCGTTACATTCAGTACACACACGTGTATTCTTCTCACGTTCTGTCCTGTCCAGTCAAAACCCACATTTCACCCTTGCTCACCATAGAGTCTCCAGTAGCTCAGTGGTTAGAGCGTCCGTCTAGATTGCGGATGGTCGTGGGTTCAAATCCCATCTGGAACTCGGATTTTTTTCTGAGTTTCCATTTGATGTTATATGCATTTCTATCATGTTGATTGTGGTTTGCCTCTCGTGAGTCCACAACATTTTGACCACTGTAATGTCGAATATCGTTGTCGATAAGAGTACAGACAACGCTAAACCACATTCGACTTCGATTTGTTTTTTACCACAATATCAACGTCAGACAAAATGTTTATTTCAGAGCGCGAGCTGAAAAAAGTCATTGTGTGGCACGTTGACGCGAGCAGCGTTGTCTAGACTCTTAGCGACAACGGCAAATTAGCCAATCAGATTGCGAGATTACTAGCAATTGTGGTAAAAACTTAAATTGCAAACTCCTGTAGACCAATCAAAACGCGAGGTTTACACCGTCTATTGTGTAATTGTGGGTATTCTATGCTGCAAATCGAAGGATGCTCAGTGGAGAGGTGGATAATGCTGCGGACTTTCAATTGAAACATTATAAACTCAAAATTCGAGGTTAATGCCCGCGTCGTAACACAGGATGACTTGAACGAAGACTAAACCCAGCCTTGCGTTCGCAAGCGACATAACTGACATTAGGCACACAAAGCGTAAAGCGTTACATTCAGTACACACACGTGTATTCTTCTCACGTTCTGTCCTGTAGATACGCTTCTTGTATAATGTACGTAAAACCTGTAACACGTACAAAATTGAGACTGAGATTTTGTCTGTAACAACATCCCCCTGGAAAAAGACAGAAACGGCTAATAGGTAATGCGACATAGAACAACTGGGAATATCAAATAGGAAATAAATGCCTTTTTTGTTGTTAAGAAACTTTTTGTCAGTAGTCGTCTTGGATACATTGGAAGGCGTGAAGACATAGAGTTGAACTGATCATAATAATAATAATAATAATAATAATAATCTTTAAGGAGGAAGCACCTGTCACGCAAATACGTGGTTTTCAGGGAGGTCCCCCATAAAAATAAAAAGTATTTAAATCTAAAATAAGAAATACAAATGTCACAGATCTAAAAACTATCAAAAACTACGTACAGTCCCAAAAACTATTTACAAGTAATTATCTATCAACAATACGGCGTTCATCTAAAATATTTATCCATTATCTAAAAATGTTTATCCATTAAGAACCTTGTAAGGTTTTTCTTAAGAATTGCGCATGGCACTGGCTTTCTTAAAGATACTGGGAGGGATATCCAGTCATTTGTAAAACGGAAGTAGGACACTCTCTTTCCTCATTCCGTTTTAGGTTTAGGCAATCTAGGTAAGTAGCGATTTCTAGTGTTGTAGCCATGTGAACTTCTTAGTGTCGATTTAAAACTTTCAAAATGTTGCGGAATGTTTCCTTTGATTGCATTTTCTACGGCGGTACATCGGTGAGAAAGACGTCTTCCAGCCCGGGGGAGCCAATTCAGACACTTCAGAGCTTCTGAAGAAGACATCTTGCCTAATTTAATTTTCCTCGCGAATTTGTTCTGAAAACTGTGCAATTTTTCCATTTCTGATTTTAGACCGGGTTGATCTCCCCACACTGTTGATCTCCCCACACTGTGATTACCGAACAAAGTTCAAAGATGGGCGTCTAAATAGCTCTTACCACAACCAAACGGTTCTCCCAAACGATGTTCATTTTTTCTGCTGTGTTGCTTTAGCAATTTAGTTTCTGCTACTGTTTTTCATTTCCAGTTAAGCCTTTGGGGGCGGGAGCGTTTGGTCAAGTTTGCCTTGCCCAAGCTACTGGAATAATTGCGTTTGATCCACGTGGCAGCACAAAGCGAAAGCCTACCCGCAGGAGATCGCGGTTTGGGTCAACTAGTCGGCCATATTACAACGACAAAAGAGTAACCGCAGTTGCAGTGAAAAGCCTTAAAGGTAATTCGTTTGGTCTTGACTTTACGTACCATCAAAGTTATTGTGAGCAATAGCAAATCTTTGTTTGTTTATTGATTTGCTTTGTAACCGTCTTCTTTAGCATCAAACTGCCTTAAATCAGTCCAGAAGTCTGTCGAGCACATCGAGGTAGTTACATCCCCGGACAAGAGTTGGAACACCGAGCCATGCCTTTATTTAGTGTTACCGCCGACCGGTTAGCTCAGTTGGTAGAGCACCGAACTACCGTGCAGGAGGTCGCGGGTTCAAACCCCGGCCGGACCAACACTCAAGGTCTTCAAATCATTGAGGAGAAAGTGCTGCCTTTGTATTGACATCTATAAACGGGTAGACTTTCTAGTGTTCTCGGATAAGGACGATAAATCGTAGTCCCCGTCTCACAGTACTTTCACTTAATCTGACTCTGTGGGACGTAAGAGAACCACAAGGGACGTTACAAAACTTTGGCTGTGACCACCCCTAGTGTCTGTCATAATTCGATATTCACATAACGGGAACACTCATTAGTTACTTCATTAATTGTAAACTGCGTTACAAGCAGTCTGGTGAAGTCCCCTGAGCAGTGTTGTAAACCACCTTGAGACTATGTGATCCGAGCGGTATATAAATACATTTCCATTACCATTACTTTCAACTTGAAGTTTTTGTTTTTCTAACGACCCTCCGGTTTCCTTTTTTCACAGATGGCGCAACAGAAGCCGAATACAGAGACCTGTTATCAGAACTGAAAATTTTGATTCACATTGGTGAACATAAGAACATTGTCAACTTACTTGGAGCATGTACAAAAGGTACTAGATAAAACAGTGATGCACTCCAATGTCGTAAGTTTTGTTTTAACCCGGCAATTTATTTACTTAAGGTTTGGAGCGTGACCTTTGGGTTATAATCGAATACTGTCCCCATGGAAACTTACTTGACTTTATGCGCAAGCGCCGTGACATATTCGAGCCAGTATGGACCACGCCCACTGAACATGCTGACGTCACATTCACAACGATCGATTTGTATATTTGTGCACTGCAAGTCGCACGAGCAATGGACTTCTTAGCTTCAAGAAGGGTAAGCAAGTTTTCTTTCCTCTCATACACTATCAGCGAGCTTTGTTTGTTTTGCGTAGGTTACCATCAGGTCTGAACAATTTTCTTACTGTTTGTTTTTGAAGAGAAGAAAGTTACTGCAGATTGTCCCACTGTAACGGGGTGTATAAAATGGGTTCCGGCAACAAACTGCAGCTGCAGGTGGTAACCCTACTATTGACTAGCATCCCTGCCTGGGAGAGTAGCAACACTCACAGTCACGTCATGCTGGGCATGCTGTGATAGACTAGCATCCCGTTCAGGGAGGCAGGGGGAGGGAAGAAGTAATTATAGTCTTACTCATTTCATGCTGGGTGTCCTGTGATGGTTAGCATCCGGCCATCCAGGGAGAGTCGCAATACTCTTGGTTGCTATAATTATGCTAAGCCGGGAAATATGGTTAAGCTACGGCAGTGTGCACTTGGCAGTGCGCAGTGTAAACTTGGCTAGAATTACTTTACGGCGTAAAGTTAACATGTGCAAATCTTTCACTTTCAGTGCGTCCATCGTGACCTCGCCGCCAGGAATGTGTTAGTTGGTGAGAACTACGTACTAAAGGTGGCGGATTTTGGTCTGGCGAGGGACATCTATAAAGACGAACATTACGTCAAAACAACAGCGGTAAAAAATTTTACACCGTCTTTCTTTGTACTTAGTAACTTAAGTATAGATTGCAAATCGTTCGGCCTCGGTAAGAAACACTTGTAAAGGCGAACTTAACGTTAAACCTGCAATGGTGATGATTTTCACAACCTCGCAAATTTTCAAGTAGCCTTCTTCAACTTTACAGTTTGTTTGTTGGATGAGAAATCAGAATTTTTTTTTTTAATTTATTTTACGATTACTGTCACCCCTCAAAGTTTAGAATTATTAGCTGACAGAGATACAGTGCTCGAAATTAGAGGTCGTCCGGTCGTCTGAGGCGACCAAAAAGTTAAGCGGGCAACCAATTTTTGGTAAAATTATGAGGCTGGTTGCCCGAGGAAAAAACAACGGACAACCCAGCCAAAAATAGAAAATAAATAAATCATAAACAGCACCCGACTTACTTGACGGTTTTGTGTAATTTGACTCAGCTAAGCGATTTCCTGTGTTTTGGATGTTTTCTTGTGTATGGTGCACTTAAATGAGTAGGTATTTCTAATGGGCAACCAAGGATTCAGCAGCGCAACCAAATTCACGGGTTTGGTTGCCCGGCTTTTGATACAGGGACAACCTTGATTTTATTTTTAATTTCGAGCACTGGAGATAGACCAACACACCGGGCACTACGTCTCCTACTCTTTTCGAACATTATTTGCGTTTATTTAACGTCCCACAGATTATTAAGAACAAGTGTTGTTAGACGGTACCTACGGTTTATCATCCTTATCTGAGAAGTCAGAGAAGGCTAGAAGGTTTAACTCTTTGTTGATTGTATGACAAAGACAGCACTTTCTCCTAAGTTGTTTTCGGCCCGGCCGGGTTTGAATTCGAGACCCTTCTCACGGCAGTCTGGTGCTGTACCAACTGAGCTAACCGGTCGGCGGTTTTCTTGTTAACCTTCTCTCCCGCTAATTGTCTTCTTTCCCTTTCCAGGGTCTCCTTCCGGTAAAGTGGATGGCTATCGAGGCGTTAGTTGACCGCGTCTACACGCACAAGAGTGATGTGTAAGTCGTTTTAACGTTATTAATGGCATTGCGTCTTTTCCCTCCACTGAGGAAATCATGATAAACATACGTCATACTCTGAGACATTGCATTTAGGCGTAAATTCAAGGAACAAAAATGAAAGATAGGAGCGCTTTGCATTTTCCGTTTTTCGAACGTTTTTAGTTTTGCAATAAAGAGTTAATTTATTCGAATAGATTAATTTTGTTGCCGTTTGTTTTAAAACATGAGCTTGTCAGATGTGCAAAGAAATGTGGCTCACTTTCTTAGCCAATCAGACTTCGTTTTGTATCGTATGTTGAATTCATTTACTGTATTTGTTTTTTTCATCAGATGGTCGTTTGGTGTTATGTTGTGGGAGCTGTTCACTCTAGGTAACTAGTTAAGTACTTGAAACGATTATTCATATGAAGTCCAGTTATCAGTCTTCATTGGTAAAACTGAACTGCAAAAGCACTGGGC
Source organism: Pachyseris speciosa (assembly GCA_016490735.1). Classification (NCBI taxonomy): domain Eukaryota; kingdom Metazoa; phylum Cnidaria; class Anthozoa; order Scleractinia; family Pachyseridae; genus Pachyseris; species Pachyseris speciosa. The sequence goes on from JAEMWC010000711.1 coordinate 309,316, forward strand.
GGCATTATCGACGTTTTAAGAACGTTAGGGGAGCAGGGTTGGCGCAGTGGTGAGAGCGCTCGCCTTCCACCAATGCGTCCCGTGTTCGATTCCCGGACTCGGCGTCATAAGTGGGCTGAGTTTGTTGGTTCTCTACTCTGCGCCGAGAGGTTTTTCTCCGGGTACTCCGGTTTTCCCCTCTCCCCAAAAACCAACATTTGATTTGATTTGATTTGATTTGATTTAGAGTTAATTGGTAAATGAAGAGCTACTATGTAGAGATGTTGCCAATAAAACCATTATTATTATTATTATTATTATTATTATTATTATTATTATTATTATTATTATTATATTATTATTATTATTATTATTATTATTATTATTGTTCTCTCCTGACGTTCCTTTTCTGTTATCACTGAAGGTGGAAGCCCGTACCCAGGTCTCCCGGCCAATGAAGTGTATCAATATTTAATGGAGGGTCTGCGCATGGACAACCCACTGAATTGCCCGGATGAAATGTAAGCATTTGATATGATGTTCTGGAATTTGTAGCTATGTTTCACCCCAATCAGAATCAAACAAACAAACAGCTTTATTTTCAAGATTTACACGCAAAAAAAGATTGGGTGGCCTGCAGGTAGCTAGGGCTAATCTAGGCGGGCCAGACTTACAATTAACTAAATGATAAATTATCAGTACAATTTAACGACATTGAAAAAAAATAAGGACGGAACTAATAAGAAATAAGGAAATACGAGAAAAACGATAACAGTACAAGTTTGAGGAAAGGAAGAATGAAGTACAGAGATTTTTGGCTGTTGAAAAAGTCTGACTTTTTGCAGTATTATAGGCGTTTCAATATTCAAAGGAAATCATTTTAACTGAACCAAGCGTCTGAAAAAACGTGCGAGCATGTCAGAGCATGTCACGATTGATTGTGGTTTTGCTTCTCTTTAGTTCTACTTTCCACACTCAAACGCAACCCTTCTTGGACTTTTCCCACCACTAAAAAGAGCATAACTTACGGTCCATGCAAACACGCCTTTCATCTCTTCCTTTTCTTGCATTAGAATCGTGCCTCTCCTTAAACGAGGAATATTAAAAGGAAACCGTTAAGTTTCAAGTCTCTTGGATTTGTTTTCTCGTAGGTATGAAATTATGTGTCATTGCTGGCAGCACAGTCCGGATGACAGACCTTCCTTCGCAGATCTTGTTGCTCGACTTGACAAACTTCTTGACGACAAGACAACGGAGGTGAGTGCAAACTGCTATCTAATGAAGCATCGTTTCGGTGTTCATCTCCGGCAGCTGTTACCACCCCGTCTCCATCTACATACCTGCCTTTGCGCGGTTAACTACTCAGTTTCATTCCCGCCCCTAATTCCCAGTATTTTACTTACGTTCCCCCGTGTATAATAAAATTGCTGCACACAAACTATGCCAGACGCTGTAGTTAACTTCTTGAACACCCTACTTGGTTGACCTTCGAAAATCGTAGTTAAGAGCGCATTACCCATCTTGTTTTGCCAAGGTGGAAAATAAAACTGGTCATTCAGCGTAGTTTTGCTCTCTCTCAATTTTTACAGGCAGAGTGAACTTTGTTCAAACTAGGTTTAAAGAATACGACGGTGTGGCCGTTTGAAACTAAAGAAAAAATCCTTCTTATTCAGGAATGGACCTTGAACACTTTCAGACATTTTCTGCTGTTAGCAACGTACGCCATCTAGGAATGCAATAAATATTTATCTTGTTTTGCAGACTGGGGAAGGATATCTTGACCTCGAACACGCAGAGGAGCCAACATTTGAGGGCGATTATTTAGATCCCGAGGTGAGACTGCTTCCATCACCTGGCAGCCCAACCTCGGAGGAAAGGATGAACTTCCCCCTCCCTCCCATCCCTCCCAACCCTACAGAGGAAATTGAACTGGACACATTTGAAGAGAATCCCGATCCCAAGGAAGAGGAAAAGCAGAAATTCGTTCTTTCAGACCCACCGAGTAAAAGACGCATTGACCGAATGGACAGCGAGTTGGAGAAGGTTCGCAAAGACACGTTGGAAAGGGAAAAGTCCAAGGAGAGCGTAGGGCATTACGAAGACGAATTTGTCAGCGAGAAAGAACAGCTTCGTTCAGACGACGAGGATAAAGACATCTGCGAAAGTAATTCCGGTGTCTTTGAGTTTCCACCGTCATATGAGCACAATCTTACGGTCCCCCCACGGGAGACTGGGTACTACGGCGAACAGCGGCCTCCTCCTCAAAACGAGGTTGGTTTTAAAGAGGGAAAAGGATTTCGTGGCAGACAGCCGTCAAATAGATACGTGAATTCATAATACAAACAGCAATGACAGCCAAATAAAGTATATTAAAAATTTAAATTAGCAGCAGATTTAGTGCTTTGTAAAATGCATACAGACTGAATGATTTGCTGAACTGTTGCAAAGTCGGACAGAATTTACAATATCCTGCTGCAACATACTGTGTTTTCAGATATAAAATGTGGCGTTCTTATAAATGACTTCAAAAATTCACGATCAAAAATTTACAGTTGAATGAAAAGGTAAGCTAGCTCTTTCACTTAAACCTCTCCCATCTCTGGTGGCACGTGAGGACAATGGCTTATAAAATATTATGTTGGGTGAGTACACATGCGCGACGTCGCGTGAAATCGCGTGTACTCCTCGCGTCACTTCTCGTGGTCTACAAGCTCACCATTATTTATTGTAAATAAGTTTCAAAGAAGACACAAAAGCGAGGTGGGGGTCTTATTAAAATTTCATTTATCATTAATCTCATAACATGGCATATTTGTGTAAGCTCATTTGACTTACCAGTGGAAATATAGATAGTAATTGTTCTTGAAAAATCTTAATCCACCGGGTACATAGCCAATAAGTGTTCGCGAAATGTCATTTTTATGTAAACAAAATCTGATTTAAATTTCCCATTTTGTTTGACGGGAGATGATCGATTTTAATACAATGAAACCTCGTAGCGAGGGAAATTCCAAGCCTGAAAATTTGTTCTGGACTGTTTATAAATATTAAGAGTTATGTTTATAAAGACAGCTTAAAACAAATGTTTCGAGTACTCTTAATCAAAGGTGAAAACTCGCTAAATACTGTCTACTAAAGAGTTTTGAGCATCTCACGAAATACGGTTCTCTTTACTAGAGTTTCACAAAACTTATGTTTTAAAATTGCCTCGAATTTAACTGAAACTTCGGAATTTGGGAGGAGCTACTCAGAAACTAAAAGCCCGGGCAAACGGCTTCAACATCCGATCGATTTCGTTGAATAGCGATGTCAACACCGTTTGCCACCCCCTTTCAACCGCGTTGAAACATTTTGAATGGAAGTTGAATCGATATTGAATGAGTTTAAAAGCGTTTAAACTTTGCTTCAACATTTCTTTTGTTATCGCGAATTATCGGTCTCTTAGAGACGTATCAATAGTAACAACCACGGGACTGAATACCAGGCCTCTCGTGAATCAAGTGTTGATGATGTGTTGAAACCGTTTGTCACTCCGGCGTTCAACAGGGTTCAACAAAATCGAACGGATGTTGAAGCCGTTTGCCCGGGACTTAAAGGGGCAGTGTCACGCTACTGTACCATCACTTTAAAAAGCTTAAAACTGCCAATGCATCAGTGGAAACCTTAAAATAATGGTCTAGTTTTGCTGCCAAAGACTGTAGCACTGCATTGACACCATAAACTTCTGTATTCCATGTAAGATGACGAGGATGGAAATGGATTGAAATTTGAAAAAACTTGCCAGTTTTTTCAAAATTTCAAGCTATGCATTGAAAAATCACCAAAAAAATTATTATGGTTAGCTCTTCCTGCTAAAATTTCATTGGAATTCATCTTGCTGATTCTGTAGGAGCATTTTTTGCACGATAACAGGTAAAAGGCAGTAATTTTGGCAGAATTGAACCTAAAACAGCAAAAATCCCGGTGACAGTGCTCCTTTAACTCACCAATGAAATTGTTTTATGCCAGCTACGCTACAGTTATCTTGTTTATAACTTAAATTGTCTTGTATAGAAACAAGCAGTATCGATAGTCGCTCTGTAAAACTGTGATTGTCCAAGTATATGTATTCTTGAGCCAGAGGTGCTGCTATTGGGCTGGACCCGGCAACTCCACTCTTGTATTATGTGAATGTACCATGACAAAGTAGCACAGTTTATTGTAGTTAAATGCGGCTATAGCACTTACGAGTTACTATACTAGTTTAATTATAAGGTAGAAAATTTATTAGAGAAATTATTTAATTTGAAGAATAAATGAATTGAAAATGGCTTTAGTAACCTATCGTGTATGTCACGTGCCATGCTTCACTTGTAACGGAAACATTTCGTTAGCGTCCTCAACGTGGAGGACGTGAACACACGACGGCGAATTTTTCATTCTCCTATTAAGGGGGCGTTATACCTGGATATTGATGAAATAAGTGATTTGATGAAGAAATTAAAAAGGGAAAATAAGGCATACACAAACACTCAGACAGTCCACTGCAACATGGGTGCATGCCAGGTTGAGGGCGAACTGTTTGGTGTTTGTCCATTAATTTTTAACCTCCAAATTTAATTTTTAATCACCTTACAATATGCATTTTTCTCATCTTCCCTTAAATCACTCCCCGCCCCTTTTCTCCTTGTTCATAAACACTCTAAAAATCATCCAAAAATTCTGAGATATTTATGGGGTTATGCACTACCAAACTATGATGGCTTTTTTTGGATTGCATGAAATCTCGAGAAGATAATAAGGAGAAAAGGTCAAAAGGTGACAAAAACGTAGCATTCAGGTGTAACTCCCCCTTAAGGTCAAAATCGTTCATGCCAATTTAATTTAGTTCCTTGATGGTTCCCTCACTGTTAACAAGTTGAACGGGATGGAACAACCTCAAATCAGTTACAGTACCTGTGATAATCAATTTAAATGACGCCGCCTTGACCGGGTCTTTGCTTTAAGGTTAACTTGAGTATCAGGCGTTTCTGGGGAATCAGGCAAAAAGAGCGACATACTCGGAGGGCCTGATACTCAGGCTACTTTAAGGTGCTATGGTATCCTAGACTACTTTTTTCTCCAAAATCAAACTCATGCAGAAGAAACCACCACCATGCAACTCGTTGCCATGAATGATGACAAACACGATGTTTGAGTCTCTTGTTGCCATGGTAACAGAACAAGCTTTTGTCAGATGTCTTCAATAGTGCTTCCTCGGTAACAACAAATGAGCAAAAATACTTAGTCAGTGAGGCAAGAAACAATTTTTTACAAATTATCTTTGTTTTGATCTATGATATCAACCTAAACTCGTGGACTGACTCTTGTTATTTGCAGAGAGAAAAATCTTCAAAAATGGGTATTTTCTGGCGAACCTACCATCAATCTTTCAAATGTTATGAAAGAACAATTCAACAGATTGTTTTTTTTTTCTGGTTCATTGCATCGAAGGTTTGTATACCTCAAATTTGATCCCTAAAAAGCTGGTAAAAGTAAAATCATGGAAAGTAAATAATTGTTGTCATCTACAAATTCCATGCCAGTTTCAAATTTCAAACCTTCATAGGGTCACGAAAAAAATTGCTGTGGTCAGGTTTTGCCATCTTTTCCAGCAATATCAGTGCAAAAGTGTTTGTTACACATGAAGCAAAGGGAAAAAAATTCAAACAGGCATGACAGTGCACTTCTCCAGCAAAGTAATAGCATAGAGATGGGATTTAAACAATATATCAGCTTAAAACTAGTGAAAGGATTAAATGAAAATCTTACCTCGTAAACGAGCAGTCTGAACAAATCTTTTTTCAGCTCAATCCTTTATTCAGAGAGTAAACATTACAGAACAGCTCTTCTGCTTCCAAAGGAAGTTTGGGGGAAAGAGGCAAACAAGAGTTTTCTCAGCTCCCTTTTTATCAGCAACCTCAACCAAGCAGGCAAACAGCAAGAATCTGATCCCGTTGCATCCTGGGATATTCCACATATCTTTGAGGGGAAAGGCTCCTCCAAATCAATTTACCATTTTCTGACCAAGTCTCAGACCAAGCTTCAATCCTGCACCAAAAATTGTTCGGGCACCTTCAGCATTCGATGAAACTTCCACCAGTAAAGATTTGGAGCCTGGTGAGACAAGGCTCATTTGCTTTGAAGCTCCTTGTCCACGAACAACAAACTGTTAGCAGATTGAAGCGAGCGTTCGAACAAAGTTTGCTGCATTCGCAGTGCCAATAAGCCGTTCTTTGGAACTGGCAAGGTTTAAGCCTTCTCAGCCCTTGATGGTGAGCTCCAGCACTAGCAAATGACCCAAAACACAGTTATTTAGGGCAATTTTGACACATTCCAAGGCAAATTCTGCAAATGATTCGGCCGACCAGAGAGTGAGTTCAAATGAGCCGAGTATAGCCACGTGATCAGCTGTCACGTGACAAGATACATACATATCAAGGCCAAGTCCTCCATCAAAATCTTTGGAGAAATAAGAGTTTAAATATCCCCCCCCCCCCCCCCCCAACTCACTCTTAGCAAAAAACCCAATGATTTCCATACATTTTCTAGGGTACCATACCACCTTAAGGTAATTCCCCTGAAAAGGATGTACTATTAAGATTTTTTTCAGATTTGGCACAATTGATAGTTATGCATAGGACATTAAAAAAAATGCAATAAAAAGATGGGGTCACCGTGCTTGTTTTCGCCCAGCATACTCCTTGTTCTAACAAGTGTTTTTACGGAGTTGCGCGAGAAATGTTCCAAGCATAAACAACTGAAGAAAGCTGTTATTTTGTAGCAAAAACTATGAATAGTGGTGAAAACTAGAGCCTAATTGTTTTTCTGGGCTATATTCGTTTAGTATTGTGATTTCAAATTGCCCGATCTTGCAAATAATGTGAGGAAATTGGACCACTTCATCATCATCTCAAACTCCTTCCTGGCTCCAAACGCATAGTTTCACCCCATTTATATATAAAAAATCCAACTTCTACTATTAAACTTTTTTTCTCCTTAAAATATGTTTTTCGTGTGCCTATTACGAGTACATTACACCAATAAAAAAGGGGGATCACCGTGCTCGTTTCTTTACAACACGACGACAAAGGGAAATTTTCAGCTGAAAAAGCTCAATGTCAAGGAATATTCGCAATGTTTCTAGTGTACGCGCGCACGAGCGCGCGCTGAATGACGTCATAAATTATGCGCCATAACTTCTGTTCGGCGTCATAAGTGGGCTGAGCTTGATTTGATATGATGTAAAGTTTGTTTGATTTAGAGGGCCACTAGGGAGAATACTTTATAGTTATAGGTGTTACCCTCTTGAAATAAAGGTTATTTATTTTAAATGAAGGGGTTTTTTATTATTTAAGTGACTAACGAGGTCCATATTGTTGCTGTGTCCCAGGTAAAAACAACTGATATAGCGCACAATTCTGCTGATAAAATATTAATAATCATTAACCTAATTATGTCGGCAATTTGTAGAATTCAGGAAGCTCCTGTTATCCAGAAAATGAAAACCGGATTGCTTTAATCTCCATACAACGTTATCATTGCTACCAATAGGAATGTGGATGTGAGTTTGGGACCATGTTTGGCTGAAATTTTGGGTGGGAGTTTTATGACCTTTCTCTTTAATTTGGCAGGAACACCTCTAAATTCCAATTCGATCCGGAATGTGAGCCCCCCGGCTCAGGAGATTTGGCATATGAACCACTCATCATAAATTGATTTGATTTAATTTGGCACATTCTCGAAAACGTGGTCAGTGTCGATTAGATTCTTGGGGAGCAGAGTTGGCGCATTGGTGAGAGCGTTCGCCTTCCACCAATGTGTCCCACCAATTTGTTATTATTATTATTATTATTATTATTATTATTATTATTATTATTATTATTATTATTTGCAGTAAAACTATCTGTATGCACAGTGTTATAAAGCGACACAGGGCGCAAAGCGTAACCTGTGCGCACAAGCGAAACTTAAAAGGAATAACCATATGAGTAAAAAAAAATAAAAATAAATAAAAAAATAAAATAAAATAAAATAAAAATAAAAATAAAAATAAAAATAAAATATATATCTATATATATATATCTACATGGCTAAAAACTATAATCTAGGCATATAAATGTTTGTAGTGTCTCTCGTTCTTCGTGGCTAATAGTCAGGCTTTGATCTTAGGTCTTCATATCATAACCTTGAAAGTTCTCGCTATATTTAGGGATGACGACAAGACTGCCTTTTGCATGGCCTCTAAAACTTGATTCGCCTTACGTCCTACCAGTGACTGAATTGAGGTTTCGGTTTCTCTCGACCAGCCTCCCAACACGTCCATGATAATGTTATGTTGAATCACCTCGTAACCTCTATACTGCTGCTTCAATTCCCACCTTAACGGGCCATACTTCATCGTCTTCTCCTCGCTCTTTTTCTCTCGGTTACTAATCCAAGGGCAGCTCATCTCTAAGGTCAGCACTTTCTTGTTTGCATGATCCACAATCCTCGCGTCTACACGGTTGGCTCGAACCTCCTGGTGGTCCGCATACACGGGTACATCCCACCATGCTTCCACTTGTTCTGACCTGTACTCCGGCTTGGGCATTACTGGCGAGTACCACGGTGGTACTTCCTCGAGAAGACCCTGGTCATGTAAGATCTCATAAAACAGGACCTTTAGAGCCATGTTGTGTCTGAATAAATACTTGGTCTGAGCCAACGCAGTGCACCTGGACAGGATATGAGAGACACTCTCTTGGGCGTGGCCACATATTCTACACTTCACATCCCCAGAGCAACTTGTGTGAGTATTTTTGCTAGTGTAGAGCTTTGTTGGCAAAAGTTGCTCGTACAGTTCAAACGCACCGGCAATAGTATACGTGGGACATGATCTCCATGTTCTCAGCCAGCTGAAACATCCGTTCGTGCACAGCTGTTCATCGTCCTTTCTCTCTCTCAATAGCTTCCCCTGCCATTCTAGGCCACGTACGTCCCTCTCATACTTCTCCTCCACACATTCTTTCAGCACTCCCTTCACACGTTGCGGTGGGATGGCCTCTCCACTGGTCATAACACATACAGGTTCCGGGTGTTTAAAATGAAGGTCAACACCCAACTCCGCCGCAAACTTTGCCGCATCTTTCACTATTGATTTATGGCCGGATGACTCGGCTCTTTCGTCAAACTCTCTCACCATTTTCATCGCCGGGTCTTGGTTCTCATACATTCGAATCGCTGCTTTGACCTTGGTCACTTTATACTCCATCTCCACCGCACGTAGACCTCTTCCGCCTTGTTCCCTCGGGAGGTACAAGAGAGCCGTAGAACCACCTGGGTGTTTCCCGCCATTTTCCACTATGATCTTGCGCACTTCCCTGTCCAAGATCTTCAACTCTGTTATCGGCCAGTGTTGAGTCCACATTAAGTAACCCAACACCGGCAAGGCAAACTGGTTAGAAGCCGCCACCCGGTTAAAGTCTGAGAGGGGACTGGACCAGATGATCGACAGTCGACGTAGGTACTCCCTTGCTGCACATTCAAGTACCATTTTCTCTTCCTGGACTAAGCTCTCAAGAACACCAAGAAACTTATACTGTTTTCCTTCTTCAAGTGATGGTAATCTTCCTCCAGCTATATCTCCTCCTAAATTCTCCTGGGAGTGGATCCCTCTCCTTATATGGACCACAGCACATTTCCTCGGATTCCACTGTAGTCCGATGTCTTCCATAGCCACTTGCGTTGATTCTAGCACTCGGTTCAACTTGGTCTCGTTAGCTGCGAATACTTTAAGATCGTCAATATACAGCAAATCAGTCACTGTGGCACTGATTGGTTTATTATTATTATTATTATTATTATTATTATTATTATTATTATTATTATTATTATTATTATTATTATTAAATTGATTTAATTTGGCACATTCTCGAAAACGTGGTCAGTGTCGATTAGATTCTTGTCTTGAAGTATGGGAGTTACGGGTGCGCCAGTGAATACTGCAAATTATCCCGCCCACACAAATGATATCACGCACGCGTTCTAAGACAGTAATTTACCCGCCTTCTGTTATGAATTTTGATCGGTTATTTAGGAAATGATAATTACACAAGCCGGGATTAATTGATCAAATGTTGTGATTTAACAATATCTGAGAACCTCGGTTGCGCCTGTCTGTTTCCGGTAACATAAGATCCCAGTTCATATCGGCTCTGATCAGTCATCGTGACACCGTGGCTATATGATACTTTGTTAAGCATGTTGCCCTTTGCCGCGTTAAAACGTCATTGATTCGTGTGGCGTTGGGATTACAGTTTGGGACGGTAGTGTTGTTTATGTAATACGCTTCACTTGTACTATTGTACATTTGGAGGCTGCTGTCTGGTTTCAAGCGAAAATGGCTGTTCAGCCACGACAAACAGCAGAGATATCCGTTACTGCACGAAAGATGACGGCTAGTTTTCTTCGCGTTTATTTGGCGCTGTCCTTGTGGGGGATGCTGAACATGTTCGTTCGAGGTAAAGTGGTCGTTCTCTCGTTTTGTTTCCTTTCGACTATCTGTTCTACAACAACATAACGCGCCATGTTTTTGTCATGCTTCACTGATCTATCGCAATAATACGCTTGTGTTATTTCAACACTAAGATAAGTTCTGTATCTTGCTGTTCGAAATCTGAAATGCTTGCTAAAATCCCATGCTATGAAGAAAGAGATAGCGGAATTTCTGAATTTCCTCCGACTTGTGGAATTCGAGGAATTTTCTTATCGCTTAACTACCTCAGTTGTGCTTGATAATAGAGAGGTTCTTTGGGTGCTTTCCATAAGAGCGGAGGCACTCTTATTACAGACGTACAAAAGAGTTGCATGGCACCCTAGCCAATCCGATCATAGTAGGGATTTAGCCTAAAGCAATGCAAATGTTGCTGATAGCAACTTGAAAGGCGCCCCTATTGACGTTCATCTGTGGTCTTTTAGAACCGATCTTTTATATTACTTTTGATGGAGGGAATGAATGATTGTCTAAGGCCACAAAGACTGACAAAAAAACATTTCTTGAAATTACTATGTTTATAAATTCTGTAAGATGATTTACACTGAAATTCTGTACAAATATTTTCATCTGAGGCTTAGCTTTTAGCCAAAAACAGTAAACCATAAAGACTCATTCATATTCGATCCGTGAAGCTATTTCTAGTTTTGGACCAGCCCTTTTGCCCCCAGAAGTGGCGGTGTTAATTAGTTTTGGACAGCTGCCGCTGATCAAAGCAGACAAGAAAAAAGATTTTTTTTTTTGTAATTGGAAAAAATCGTTTTCAACTCGCTACATTTTTTCCTGGTCTAATAACGGTTCTGATTATATTTCTGTTATTGTCGTTCCATCAAAGAGGCCTTCCAAGGGGTGGACTGGTGTCACTTTGTCGCTCGTTTACGACTCTGTGGCTTCTTTCGTTAGGGACAAATGTCGCTGTCGCAAAGGAAAAAACAGAGGAATGGAAATTGTCGCAGTCGCAAACTGCTGCGCTTTTTCTGCCAATTTCTGTCGGTTGTCGCTGTTGTAGGAGAAGATTGTCGCCTGTTTTCGGAGCCATGTCGCTTGTCGACTTTGCATAAGAACGGCATGTAAAGTACACAAATGTTATTTTGACTTGATCTGAAGTTTGATTTCTACTTCACTGTAAATTTCTCAGTCATAAAAGCGTTTATCGCAATATCGCCGGTTTGGATATCCTGGATTAAGTGTTTTTCAGCAGTTTAAATCAAGGTCAAGTGACCTTCTAAAGGAAATAAAACCCAAACGGCCATATCATTTCCTTTGTGCATGTGTGGAAAAAAGTTCCTCTGATCTCAGTGAACCGCAGACAAGGCTGTACTGGGATTAATCATTTTCTGGAGCGCGGGAATCTGGGCAAACGTTCAACTTTCACGCCTGTAGCGTGGCGATAAAAAGATTAAACACGAAAATTCGGCTTATCAAAACATTTTAAAATTTTTACCCTTTAGCTTTCCCATGATGAACGTGCAGCATAGGCTAGAAACACAGAGAAAATACTACCAGTCACTTCTGTAAGAGCCATGGCCCAGTCAAGCCGACCCATGATTAAGCCTTACTTTCTTCTGTTGCTCTAACTTTGCCCCCCTTTTTTTTTGGGGGGGGGGGTCATCCTTAGGCAATAAAACTAAGCAGTAAATTTACAGTAGAACCTCGATTTAACGAACCTTTATATAACGAAACGAAGTACTTGATATAACGAACAATATTCTTCAATATAAAGCGATTAGTTTCTAAAGAAACTGTTGTGCTGCGTCGGTGGGGCAGTGAAACACGAAAATTTGGTTTATCAACGGAGTTGATAATGTAAATTGACCACCGTACAGGGATTCGATTAGCTGACGTTTCGAGCGTTAGCCCTTCGTCGGAGCGAATCGCGATGGGCTAACGCTCGAAACGTCAGCTAATCGAATCCCTGTACGGTGGTCAATTTACATTATCAACTCCGTTGATAAACCAAATTTTAATATTCTTCAGTAGTCCCTAGGCACTTCGTTAAATCGAGGCTCTAGTGCCTCACTCCACGCTGTTTTGTTCGTTCGCTATCCAGTTGACACAAGTTTATCTTTGGTTTGTTTCGGGATCTCTCCTAACTCTGCAGTATTTTCAAATCTGGTTAGAAAACAAAGTTCAGGTTTCTCTTAAAAGATAAAGGTCCATTGCTCTATTACGTTCGTCCACTTCGAGAAGGCGTCGCGCCAAAATAATGCTATGTTCATTAAGCTTGTGTTATCCGCGATCCTAAGATTATAACGGCCAGAAAAGTGATACTGTATGAGAAACAGACAACAGCTACGTTTTAACCGCAGGTCAAGATTATGAAAGCGAAAAACAAGAGATTTTAATAAAAAAAATACATGTTGCAGTGATTTGTTGAGTTCTCGGGGCAGCAAAGATCAGACGCTGCTGCAGCTACTGAACAAGATTCAAGATTTATTTTGAATTCGTTCTAGTGTGGGTCGAAATGTGGATGTTCGCTCCAGCTCACGCAATATTCTTGAGTTTGAACTCAACTGAGTTAAATTTCGTTCAAGTCAACTTACAGTAAGCCATCAGATGTCGGTTAACAAACATTAGTTGCCGTCATTAGTCATCATTTGTGAACTTGGTCACTTCGCGTCTGCAAACTTTCATCCACAAGTAGCGCTGGTAATGTTAAACTGAACAAGTTCCTTTGAGAATGAAACTAGATTTGGTGGGAAAAGATTTTGTTGTTTTTTACCGCTGAACAATATTAATACGCACGTAGTTTCATTAATTTGGCGATAAAACCAACTTCCAAAACGCCTTTTGTAATTTCACGAGCTGCAAACAACAAAGTATTCCTTCAATGCTAGGTGACCCGCTTAAGCATATTGGGCCTCTGATCCACAACCGCAACGTTCCTGAAGGTTCCTCTGTCGATCTCAGCTGTGAGCTCAGTAATTCTACAGTGCAAGTAACCCTGTGGCAGATGTTAAGGTCTGGGGGAATGTACACTCCCAGAAAGAATGTGGTGAAATGGGGACAGATCTTCACTCTTCGCCGAGCATCTAAAAGCATTGAGGGAACTTACCTATGCAGGTCAAGACGACCACGATTCACCGTGAGAATTGGCAGTGTTCTAGTCACTCCAAAACTCAAAGGTAAATAACCACACTGAATACATTCGCTGGCCAGTGTTATATGGATCCCAGCCAATTGTTCGTCACTGTTGCTGTTGTTGTTGTTGTGGGTAATAATGAGGATAATAATTATGGTAATGACGACGGTGATCTTCTTAAGAACCATAACGATGATTAAGGTGACGACTGATGATGGCGACGATGTCGATGATGATGATGACGATGATGATGACGATGACTCTGACAATGATGATGATGATGATGATGGTGTGGTGATGTTGATGATGATGATGATGATGATGATGATGATGATGATGATGAAGATAACGCCATAATGACAACGAGGATAATAATGTCGATCGTGATGATGATAATCATGATACCTTTATGATAATAATGATGCCTTTGACGAACTGCTCGACTAAAACGGGATAATTTGTAATCACTTTAATAGCCAGAGAGTGCAGTCTTTATTTTATCATTCCCAGACCCTCCACAACCCAGTGTGGATCAAAGGGAAAAGACGGTGCTTGTTAATCGAGATGTAAACTTGACCTGCAAAGCCACGGGGACAGGAATCTCATCTGTCCAGTGGTATAGGTGGGCGCGGAAGCTATCTCTACAGCATCAAGTATTCAAGAAAGAAGCAGGCATTAATGGAGAAACCTGGACTAATATCCTGATGTTAAAGAATGCTCAGATGAACAGAGCTGGGTGGTACGAGTGCCGTGTGTTTAAAACTGGGCAGAGTCACGGGTTTTGGTCCGCATACGAAAAGTTAAAAGTGCTAGGTAAGAACTGATGGTAAATAGATGAATACTGTCCACTTAATAGTCTAGATTACGAGAAAAGAAAGATAAAGGAAAGTTGTGGCAATTTGAGATTTTGATACCAATGCAATAGTAAATGAGCCAAAGGCGGATTTAGACCCAAGGCCAGGACACTGTCTGGGACACGGGCTTTGTTTTATGTCCCATTCTCGGGTAGCGACGCGGTTAAAACTTTCATTTATAAGCTGAATATAGTTTTACTGATAAGGCCCTCACACGAAAAAATGAAAATTTTCATTTCTTGGAGATGATCTGATAATGGAGTCAATCGTTTTGTTCATTCCTAAGAAGCGCAAAAAACATTTTCCTGGCTACGAATTGCATTGAATCCACTGTGAAAACCCTGAATTGAACGTTCCCACCCTACCCGCGCATTTACATTTATAGTATCATCACTTGTGTATTCTTTCCTGAAATCGAAACAGCCGGTAAAACCGAACAGACAAAGGTAGCGCCCTTAGCAGGTCCATTTGTGCACATATCCCGTAAAGGTTGATCACTGGAACATCAAATTTCTGTGGAAAACTAACATTGGCAGGAGCCCATGAGCTCCTGACATTGGGCCTTTCTCACTAAAATTCTAGACAAGAGCCCGGGGTCTGGTGAATAGTCGTGACGTCACTCGTGGTGTACTCAGTCGAGTGCGTCACTCTGTTTTATGAGTTCCGTGGAACAAATGAAATTGTCGGAGAACTATCAAGATTCATTATCTGAACCGAAAGCTTCGAAAAACCTTCCAAGTCGACGCTTTTTCGTTGTCTCCGCCATGTTTCACCCCTAACCATACACACGACTGACATCACAGATACCCTTTGGCCGCGCGCAAAGTGTCTCAAATTTCAGGCCACGGCGGGAATTTTGTGACCCCTACAAATAGCGAATCCTCTTCACGACAAGGAGGGAATCGACTGAAAACGAAATATGGGGAATATAAGCTATGTACAAATGTAAAAAAAAATAGTAGTTAATTTTCGATTCATGTGTACTTAAAAATCTTATTAGCTTCACAGGCATTATTGACCTACCTAGGACCCTTGAAACAACAAGGGGGAGACATTCATTGAACTTAAACGGACCAAAACTCAAACACATACATTCATTTCAAGAGGAAATGGCAGTTGCACATTTAACCTTTTTATTGAGGTACTTATTCACCTTATATTTAATCAGGTAACACCGAATGCCCAGAACTTGATGGCGATTTTGCTGACCCACAAAGAACCACGAGATATCTCCGTTGCACTGATGGCAAAAGTACCCGGATGAACTGTTCGGAAGGAATGGTGTGGAGAGACGACAAGAAAGCTTGTGGTACCCCAGGTAGACACTCCGCTTCTTAAGCTATCGTAGTCTAAACAAACTTTCCTTGCTTCTATTATGGTCAAAGATGGCGTGTGTTGTACGTGTGTTGCACGTGGAGTTGTGTCGTCTCATTAAGTCGTTTGAACACTTTGAAATGTATCGTACTGAGCGAAAAGCAAGCTGCATCAATTTGCAATTGCTTATAAGAACAATGCAGTTGCAAGGTGCATATTTTGGTCAGCGACACAGGCATACTAGCAAAAGGAAATCTCGAGTTCTTCCAATAAGAATCGGACCTATCGCTTTTTGATTGGTAGTGGCCGGTAGGCAGATGAACGATGCGGGAATAATTGATGCAACATGATTTTCCCAAGCTGAGAAACGTAAAAAGTGAAATGATGCTTCCTTTTCTATTTTATTATTCCTTCAAGGACTGCGAGTTTGTATGATAAAGATAGCGCGAGGTAATGCTTCCATTTATGAATTCTCTTTACCTTTTTCAGCAAAAGTAATCAAGTGGAATCAGTAAGTGGTTTCAAGGAAGTTGCCAAAACCGTTGGAGAGTCAATAACATTTGACTGTCGGTTGAGTGACCCAGCTGCAAGAGTAAAGCTGCGGCAAAAGGTTTTTTCCGGAGGGTTCATCGAGCGATTTACAGATGGATGCAGATTAAGCCGCGAGGGCCAGAGGTTTGTTATCCACAGCGTGAATTTCAATGACAATGGGATTTACTACTGCGAGGCGCCGCAAGTGAAGATCAGAAGAAAAGAGGAAGCTTTCCTAAAGATTAAACCAGGTAAACTTAGACGTGCATTTTACGATATACCAAAAATAGTTTTAAGGAACCGTTCGATGAATCGTTTTCTGGGTTAGTCAAGTACACATTCAAACAGAAAACAGACTCATAGCACAGTAAAATATTTAGGATTCCAGCATTAGGAGAAGATGGGATTATTATCGGTCTATTGTTGGGACATTGTTGGATAATGAAAATGAAATTCCAAGATTGGTTAAGTGTTATATGTAACGACATTGGCATGCTATATTTATTATCCCAATGTTGGGAAACAATCCTCCAATGTTGAAATGCGGCCATATTTATTATCCCAATGTTGGGAAACGAAAAAATATTCTCCAATGTTGGTATACCATATTTATTTTCCCAATGTTGGGAAACAATCCTCCAATATTGGTAGCGCCGACCAGTCCACATACTACACTTTAAAACGTTTTAATAAATCCTAAAATGATTTATTAAACTAACAGACTCAAGAAAAACTCATCATCTTTGAGTTTTCAAATTAAAAACCTTATGAAAACTCTTCTTATTTTTTCGTTTGCCCGGGCTTAAGGTGCTACGTACGGGTTAAGCAGGGTGCGCACGGTTTTTCCGCCAAATTTTTCAAAAGAACGCATAATTTCATATGAAGAATGATCCTCGCAGTTGTGAACGCAAAATTTATGCAATTGCGAAAAGAAGGCTGACCTCGCGATTACCGGTGCGACGCTCAAACCAACTGAGCTGTGAAGCCACTGACGTTGGGAGCAGGTCAATTGTGGGTTCATGTGTTTCCGTGAAAGAGAAGAGTGTGAATGATGTATATGAAAGAGATTATATATGAGCTGCGGATATGAAATCGAAATCTCGAAATTTTGTTTTTTTTGCGCATACCCTAACTTGGAAAGCTAATGTTAAGCGTCAGGAACAGAAGGACACGAGTAGCTCCACCAGCAAACAAAGTTTTGAGCAGTTTTGGTGCTTTTTGGCTAGATTCTGACCAGAAAACGGCTCGATGAGCTTCAAAAGGTGTTTTTCGGCAAAATGCTCGGTAGTTAAAGGGTTAAAGTGCTAATGTTGGTTCAGAAGCAGAACCTCTGTCATAAGAGGGTCCCCTATACTTTTTTCGTGAAACGTGATTGAGCCTATTTTTTCTTCGTGAAACGTGATTTAAGTTTATTTTTATTCGTGATTCGTGATTGACCGTGTCAAGTCCATTTTCACGTGAGCGTGAAAGCGGTTTTTGAATTAAGCGTGACACGTTAACGAAGACTCTAATTAAACGTGATTCTTGAACGATCTTGTTTTGCGTGAATTAATTTAAAGTTATTTTTGTGTTCTGACCCGTAATTGAGCTTCCATCATCTTTTGTATTAAAATTTTTGATCTGCGATGGAACTGAGATACTACATAAACCATTTTGTCTCGTAATTCGTATCTGTGAGACTTCTGTTTCTCCTGTGACGTCAATGACAAGCCATCCATCAATGAACTCAACGACCGCTCTGAGTCTGCCCTAACCTGCTACCATCTCTGCACGAAGGAAAACTGTTGAAGTATTTCACAAACAAGGTGATACAACATTGTTTTCTATTTGACTGAGATTACTTCGTTATCTTGTTTTGCTGCTTGAACTTCTGCGGAAGAAAGCCGCAGAGATTTCATTACACGAGTTGGTGGGCGAATTAAAATATCCGAGCCGCGAAAATATTCACCAGTGGCACCGACAATGAGGTAAATAATTTTTTAGTATATAATATATAATGGAGCTCAAAAATGGTCATTTTAATTCATTTATTCCCCTCAATAATTACTATTTTCACGCGCGAACGATCGAATTGCTCCGTGGTGAATAGCACTTGCTATTCCGAGTTTGAGTAGCCAATCATTTCACACGAAAAACGCTATCCACTGTTTTAGTATACACTGAAAAATCGTATAAGATTGTCGGCAATAGTGATAAACTCCGTGACAGCCCTACGCTATTCTTGATGCTATGACATGATCTTTTTAATCCTTGGTACTGTACTAAGTCGTCAATCACCTAGCACCAGCCGAGTGGTTCACAACCCTCAAAGTCTGTAGCGTGAATGCCTTAGCATTTGTTTGGAAAATCGTCTGCAAAGAGCCGTTAAAAGTCCTCTCAGACCTAGCGACAATGAGATTACAAGTAGAACGAGCTACCTTTGGAGTTTAAACAGCCTAAACTTGTTACTCGATGGGATACATTAATCCGTGAATTTGTTTTTTCAATTTAACGTGAAACGCGAATTATTCAATTTTTGCGTGAACGTGAAGGAATTTTGGGAATTATCCGTGACGCGTAAAAAGTCCCAAATTTTTACGTGAACGCATTTTACTGAGGGGTATAGGGGACCCTCTTATAAGTTAAAGTGGAAAAATCATCTCCTGCAATACTTGATGTTATTATAATGATATATATATCAATGTTGGAAAACCAACCTAGCAAGGCTCATGGCCTGGGTTACTTGACTTACTTCCTACCGTAAACAGGTCCAGTGTAAAAACACAAAACAAACAAACAAACAAAGGCGTACAAAAATTGATGTTGCTGCTTTCCGAACAATCTTTAGAATATAAGTGCTCGTATTTTAACTGATCTCATGTCCAAAAAGGATTGCATAATCAATAAAGGATCTATTTTGCATTCCAAAACAAGCCAAAAATATCAATAAAAATAATGAAAAAAAAAACTTTCTTTACCCTCAGTAGCATTTATAGCACAACGGCTGGCGGGACCGAGCAACTGGCCGGAGACAAACCAGTTGGCTATTTACAAGAATGACCGAAGCAGGGACCACCCAGAACAACACCAGCTAGAGGCCAGAGCGGGATTTTAACCCGGGGTGACCGCATTCAAATCCAGCACCCCAAACCACGCGGCCATCCTGTCTCCCTAATTATGCCGGACGTGCTTTTTTTCGGAAAAATAATGAAAATTGTGCTCGTAATGACGAATTATCAATATGCCAAAAATTGTGCTAGTACAATCTGCCAAAGCATAATCCGCGCCCATAGTAGGCTAAACTGCTTGCAACCATACGAGAACTGAGAGTCTGCCACAAGTCTTATTTCCAATTTTTCCTATTTCTTCCAGCTCCGATATCTGCCCTTCGCCAAGGATACAGAAATTTGTTTGTTGCATTTGGAAGCTCTTTGGACCTGAATTGTGGCGCTCTTAGCGTGTTTCAACCTCGCATGTATCTGGAGCTAATTCGCATGGACGGCATCACTGAGTTGATACCTGATGGTTACAAAGTCACCTTGAAAGACAGGATCATAACCATTCACGAAGTTAACTCCACTATGTACGGAAAAATTGTCTGCAAAGTTGTGTCGTCCTGTGCGAGGGCCAGAGAGGATGTGGATCTGGGATTCCTGTTACCCGTTCCGGGGAAGGGTAAGTAGACACGTGAGGCCACTTATTGTTATAATAAGAAGTTTTCTCGCTCCTGCCACCACTCACAATCTCAAGCGTTACCATCTCAGACCACAATTCTTGACTCGGAATGAATTATCGTCTACTATCTATAGCGAGACAAGTGCCAGATTTGCGAATTTCAATTGGCATCAACTCAGGTTTATAAGCTAAATTGGCTACCTTGAAGAGCGGAGGTTTAAACGCTCACGGATCTAGGCTTAGCTTCGACTAAGGGCACTAACGCAGAGCTAACGTCAACTTTTCAATCTTTTTACGGTGGTCAATTTACCTACAATACTTGAACTTCTTTTAATTTTCACTATCCCTCCGACATAGCACCGCCGTTTCCTTAAAAACTACTGATTATACAAGGCCCGGGAAAGGTTCGTTGATGCCTTTAAGTTAACATTTCTGGGGTATCTAGCCTTGTCAAAACACTGCCTAATGTATCACAGCACCAGAAGAAAAGAAGAAGGGATGAACTTATGGTGTCGTCTAACTTTTTTTTAAGTGTATGAGGTTGACGTTTTGTTGGTCTCCGTCCTTTGTATAGGAGAGCCTGCAATACCGGTGATATCATCCCAATTCTCAGTCGTCAAAGAAGGCGACAATTTGGTTGTCAAATGTTCAGTTTCTAAAGACAAGGAGATACATACTATTGAATGGTACAAGGACAAGAAACGTGTGACTGGTAATGTAGTGATGTCTGCCTTTGAGAGCATCCTCAGACTAAACAATGTCACCAAGGCAGATGCAGGGGATTATGAATGCAGAGTCAGAGATTTTGGTGCAGGATATTGGCACAAGACAGCTTCAGTAACGGTTGAAGGTAAGAACAGACCACTTTGTGGCATTTCTTAAACAAAACCCCGTTTTAGTTCAAACCCCGTTGAAGTCCTGAATTTTTTTTTCAGGCTTCTTTTCGCAATTGCATAAATTGCGTTCACAACTGCGAGGATCATTCTTCATTTGATTTCTTAAACAGCAGCAATGGCATGCTGGCAATTCCATATAGTGACCATGTTGAAAAGGCTACTTGTAATAAAGACGAAAGGTGGAGAATTCAACATTTTGCGAATATGGGATAAAGAAAACGTCTGAGTCCGCCATGGTAATAAATGTCTTGACGTGCCGACAACTAGTCGGTTGTATCCGCACCAGCCATGGTTTTCGTGGCCAAGCTGAGTCATCAGTTTGCAAGAAATTTGTGACAAACACGCCCTGAATACTGCTGAAAATACGTTTTCTCGAAACCACCCGGGTGATGATGCACTAGATTGGTATCAAATGAGAGGCCTCAATATAAGTATGTCTAGTGTGATCTACAGGGGGTCATTTCCCGGCGTGCGATTAAATCGAGCACCTGACCACCCACTCTTTCATGTATGTAATGAACACAAGAACTACGTGTCACTGGTCCACCAGGTGTCACAAAGCGCCACTTTTATAATTTTAGCCACAAACCAGGTAGACGCTAATCTTTCTTGTTTCTTTATGTTTTTGCTTCTGTTAAGAATTAAAGACTACACCATCACAAAATATCTCTGTGACAATTAAACCCTCGATACAAGTAACAGCTACACCTCCAGTTATAGCTATTCTCTTGTATCAACCGGTGGATATCAGTTGTGCCATGTTTCGCCCTGATATTCAGTTCACTTTATGGCAAGAATCTTCACCTGGAACCATAATCCAAAGAATACCCGACGGATTTTCACTCATTCGTCAAGGCAACGCGTTTACAATTACTCAAGCAAGATCCACCGATAAAGGGACTTATTATTGCCAGGCTGACGGCTCTCGGAAAGTTTTTTCAGCTGTTCTAATTCATGCAGCCGATGGTAAGATCCCTCTGTTCTGCAACCAACCGTCTTTGATAATATAAAATGGTTCATCGTAACTTTCTGCTTGCAACGGCATTCCTAGTTAAAATCTCATCCGACAAGCAAGTACTTTGCCGCCAAAAGTTGAACTTGTTGAATATCTTACGACTCTGTTCTGAGACCTTTTCAGCTGTTGCTGCTGCTTTTCATCTGTTCCTGTGATTTTCTTCATTCGCGCTGGTAACGAGGCAATTTTTAGTGGAAGCCAAAATTTATCCCAAACGGTTACTTTTCCTTTCATGCTTGTTACTATTAATGATACAAATTTACCAATCACGGAAGGCAGCCTTCGTAAGCAGGATGTAACAACTGGGGCATTAAGCGTGCAGTACTCGTAAACATGCAAACAGCATAGCTAATATAGTGTACCAAAGATAAAAAGTTATTTCTCGGCAAGCCGAGAGAATCACTTCAGCTTTGGTTTTCATTCTGTTCCAGGAATTTCGGCGTCCTCAAACAGGTCAGTTTGGATTCCAAACGCATCTCCAGTCATTGATTACAACGGAGGTGCAAACATCGTTTGCATTGTGCAGTCCATAGTTCCAGCACATTGGAGCATGTGGTTGAAGACTGGCAAGGAAGGCCATAATGAGAAAAATGTGACTGACAAGCATATTGTTGTAGCCAAGACATTTCGCTGGTTTACCGAGCTTGTTCTACAGATTAGAGATGCAACAGAGGAAGATGCTGGGACATACACTTGCCGAGCTAACCTTGGATCTGATACTGACGAACAGAGCGCGCATCTGACAGTGAAAGGTACCACTGAGGGGAGGAGAAGGGAGGACATGAGTAGTATAGTAGGCATGAAATTAAACCGTTCCGGTAAGACAATGGAAATATGCGTGGGAGACTTGCATCAACGTTGTGTAGAATACATTAGCGCGTGTAACAGTACATTAGCCCTTTTAGTCCTACATCAACACACATTATCTCTTTACTGTTTTGCCTTTATCATTTATATTATATTATTATTATTATTATTATTATTATTATTATTTATATAGTACTATTTGGGAAATGTTGCTTGAACATATATAGTACACAGTACATATACTTTATTTACCCTCAGATTCTAGAGTAGCTTATACAGCTAATATCTCCGAGCATTTACCAACCCAACCATCAGATGAGAGATACACCACCACACCGGGAACTACGGCTCATTTCCTAAACTCTTAAGACGTGTTTGATAAAACTTTTAGTGACAAAGTAAGGAGAAATAAGAGGTCGGGTTGTGGAATTCTCCATTCAAGTTAAAGTGCTTAGTGTCATAGCTTTGAAATGTACTTTTAAACGTAGTTGATGATGAAGAGAGGCTAAACGCTTGGTCCTAGCTATTTGCACTCGAAGACCAATCACTAATGCACATGCACACATCTAGTCGCACCACGCCTTTGTATAGATGAATATGACCACACTAGTATAATGTAGGCGATCGAAAGCGATATGAGCATTAACGATTGTTCCAATTTGGTTTGATTAAAATCTTGCCTTCTGGCTTGGCATTTTAATCGGTAACCAAGTAACCAAGTAACAATTTCTTGGATTCTGCCTCACAGCTCTAACAAAAGCTCAAGTCCTGCTGTATTCAGGATCGCAAGTAGTAAAGGAATCGCAATCTGCAAAGCTATGGTGCAAAGTAGGAGGGTCGCCTCAGCCTAAAGTAACTTGGCAAAAGCGCGGTCAACCACTGGGAGAATGCAGTCTTAGATGGGGAGCTGTCAATTGCCGATCATTCTCCGAACGTCACTCGTTAACATTCAGTAAAGGAACGTCATTCCTCCGTGTTTCAACCACGAATTTCTACAAGGACGGCGGAGCGTATTCATGTCACGTCGAGAATTTAGCTGGAAGTGAAAACGTTACATCTCAACTAACGATTCAAGGTAAATTGGTGGATTGCGTCATCGTTGGGAACAGTTACTTTACGTGAAGAGTTACCTCTTCCAGTCAATCGACTGAGTGACCAAGTCCACAAACGTGACTGACGAAATTTTACGAAACTTAATCATTTCTCTCAGAAACAAAGATAAGACTTAGGCCCCGTTTATATGGAGAAAAGTTGTCCCGGATAGAAGGGTCACCCGCCTACCCGAGCTACCCTGGGCGAGCCAACTTTTCCTACATTTCCTTACAAAACTTGGCTCGGGCAAAAGGGTCAATTTTTTCTCATATAAACGCTCGCTAAAGTTGACTTGGCTGGGAGGGTGACCCTCTTACCCGGGACAACTTTTCTCCATATAAACGGGGCCTTAACGACATCATATCGTTATTTCATTGCTAGAACCAAAATCGAAGGAACAAAATGCATCTGACAGCCATTAATATCATCAAATCTGTTTTGTCCAATTAACTCTGCCTAGGTTTTATTGCTGCGCGGATGAAACATTAGTTTACCTTCCAGGCCGCGCAAGAACTGGACTTAATAATAATAATAATAATAATAAAATTTTTAGAGCGCAGCTACATAATCTCAGCGCGCTTAACAAATTATAGGAAATAAAATAAGAGAAATATACAAATAAACTTACAAATATAAGAAATAAAAACAATACATAATGAAAAGAATAATGTCATAAGACTACATGTGAATTAATTAAATAGAAATGTTTTGAGCTTCTTTTTAAAGATAAACAAAGATTGCGCGTTTTTAATGTCTACTGGCAAGGAATTCCAGAGAGTAGGTGCAGCTACCTTGAAAGAGCGACCACCGTAAGCCTGGGTCTGATAAGCAGGTACTACCAATGACAATCCCCTGGATGCAGAACGAAGATTTCGGTTTGGGTGATGAACCTGTAGAAGATCACAAATGTAGGATGGAGCCATTCCATTTAGTGCTTTGTAGGTCATGGTTAGAATCTTAAATTCAATCCTTTTGGTAATACCGAAGATATGTGCTGACATTTTTTAGTTTTTGTAGTAATTCTAGCAGCAGCATTTAAAATACGACTTGATTGTGGTCAGGCGTTCCTGACGTAGAAAACGAACTGAACACGTTTTTGAGAATAGTTTAAATTTGTGTTTGTCGAAAGCCATATTGTAACGCCGTTCTTTTAAAGTCCACTGTAGTCCAAGTGAAGCCGAATAGTGAATAAAGCAAACCCTTTGTGGTACTTCTGTACCTCCGTGCTGTTTTAATCTAAGTTAGGGTATTTTGTTCTTCTTAAAATACCGCTGTGTAAGCAATCCAGGTTTGAAAATATTTTTATCTCTTTTCAGTTAAACCTTCTATCTTGAAGAACACCAGTGCCACCAATGAAAGCATTATGATAATTCAATCGAGTGACAGTGTTTCCTTGTCCTGCAACATCCGTCGCGGTATCCCTTCACCTATTATCTCATGGTGGAACCAAACGTGTGCTAAGGACAGTACAGAGTGCAAACCCTCCTCTCAGGGGTGGAGAAGAATGGAAACTGATAATACAAGCTCATTATTGATTCCTCCAAACCAAGAGCATGCGCTTTATAGGTGCACTGCTGAGAACTGGTTAGGACATGATCACATAATATACACCATTCTCAGGCAGCCAGGTAAGTATCAAGCAAGCCTCCATTGTATATTATGCTTTTGTCTTTTGACCGTCTGTTGCATGATGAAAAGCAGACCGCTTGAAGACTCCTTTTGTAGGTACTGAGTTTTAATAGCACCATTTTAGGTTTATCATTCCTAATCAAACTTCTTCAACAAATAACTGAAATTGACGGAACAGTGTCTGATTGCGAAGATTAAAGGGCATTTTATTTTAAGTGCGAGGTTTACGTCTAGTTTTCAGCCTTGTATAAAGGGGTATTCCACCTTGAGGGCGTTTTCTGCAACGGGTCCCAACTGGTTAAACTTGTTGTTTCCTGCAGATGTCAAGCCTCCTAACATCATCAACTTTATGCCAAGGACATCTGCAAACGCTTCTCAAACCACGAAGCTGGTTTGTGAGATGCACGATCACGCTGCATTTGCGGATGTGGAGTGGTTCAAAGATGGTGCTCAGGTCGGAAGCTGTACGGGTAGATTGCAGCAAAACAAAACATGTTGTCTCTATGGTGACGAAGCAAAATACACGATAACCTGGACAGGGTCTGGGGCTGAGCTGACGATCAAAAATCTTTTCCATCCTTTCGATAGCGGAAATTTTACTTGTGTTATTACAAATGCTGCTGGTGTGGACACAAAAACTATTACTTTGGATGTCTTTGGTAAGTCTGTCGACATGTCTCGATGGTTATGTCATTAGTGTTCAAAAGCGTAACAGCATTTGGAACGTTCTGTTCTGTTCCAACGGGAGTACAGAACATGTGTTTTTTGATCTGCAAAAAGTTCTCAAATATACATTTGTGATCTGTAAAAAGAAATTCCAAAATCTACATATACATTTGTAGTTACGAGGAAAGGTTTATACGTTAAACAAGAAAAGAAGCTAGTATATATACTAAATCACTGGAGCATTAATCGGCTACTCACCTCTTCAATATCTGCAAACACTTCTCAAACCACGAAGCTGGTGTGCAGTTCCTATATTTTCCTGCTTTTTTTCACCAAAATTATACAAAATAAAGTCTAGCTATCAACTGGCTTGATATATTAACTCTAAAACAATTGTTCACAGTATTAAAGATAAATAGCAGTGCCTCTCATTTCAGTGAATCACTGTATCCAGTTAATTTCCCGCAATGTTTGTTCTAACTTTCTAGAAAAACCGTTACTTAACAAAAAGAACGACACAGACTACCGCGTACTGGCTTTTGGAACCGCCACTACGATCCAATCCACCGCATTACGAGGTCATCCCAGACCTTTCTTTAAATGGTTTCAACAGCCTATCACAGCATGCGCAACCAGCTGCAAACCGGATGCGAGAAAATGGCGACGAGTTTACCGGAGCGTAAGTCCTTCTGCGCATGTCCGTTCCAGAATGAGCAGTCTGTTCCTACCGCCTACCTCATCCGGGTATTTTTTCCGATGTATTGCGGAAAATTCTCTCGGACACGACGATGCTGTATATATGGTCCACAGGATTGGTAAGAATCCATACATCACCCCTTGAATGATGTAGACGGACATTTCCCCGTTGTTCTCATTTTATTTCCTATGGGCTAATTGGGAGAATTCATTTACGCTGGTCCAGTGAACTACAAGACTCCCTTCTCTACAAGATTCGATTCAAACCTAATTCCCCTTAGACTGTTCACAGGCCCCTATTTTTCCACGGGATTATCGAGTCTGGTCTCGTACGCTTTACTGCCGCCATCTTGTTGTAATGGCGAGCGCAACCTGGGGAAAGTGGGAAGATTTAGCAAAGTAGCAAAGACAACGTGACGACTGTGACGACAGCACGCGCAGATCTAAAAACCGACTTGACCAATGGCAGAACGGAAAACCGAGCACCGGAAATCGCGTTCAGTCCTTTCCGTGCCCTTTCGCGTTGTAATTTGACGTTGCGTTGTCTTTGCTAAGTCTACTTAGTGTCTAAACAATGTATCCTGATTTATAGGGCTCCCCTCGGTAGTTTAGTTACTCTTCCCAGGTTGCGCTCGCCGTTACAATCAAAATGGCGGCAATTCGATCGAAGCGTACGAGTCTCGTCAATCTCACGGAAGAATAGGGGCCTGTGAACAGTTTTTTCTCTAAATTACCCTTCGCTGCAAGTGCGTCTATTTCAAGCTACAAGCGTGGTTAGAATTCACTGAGAAAAATTCGGATATCAGTTCCCAGAGTGAGTTTGCGGCTGTTGTTGGAGCTCCCTTACGTAACCAAGTGTTGTTGGTAGCGACTGAAATCATGACCTTCAATGGAATCAAGTACATGGAGAAACGCAAAGTGCGAGACTTAAGGGAAATTTATTGTACTTGGAAAATAGGTTTGACATGTCCGAGTTGTAGGTGTGAGGCTTATTTCACTCGATCCTTCGCTCTTGCGACATTTTGTGAATCCGCTGACAAGTGCATAACGCTTGGTATATATTCCGCATATTTAATAAACTGCACAACCAAACTACGATTATAAAAACGGCCAAATGAAAAAAAGAATTTCATCTACAAAAGACTAACTAAAGACATACAGAAGAGGAGGAACTTGTTTTTGATGATTTTTCCTGGGATAAACGTAACAGATAGAGTGAATCCTAACAAAAAGGAATCAAAACCATGTACCCGCGAGTGGTATGTAATTCATTTTCCGAGTTCAATGGCTCAGACATTTTGATTTTTTCTAGAAGTACCAGTAATTCTGCCAGGATTTTAGTTCAACCAGGACAATACGAATACGAAATGATAATAATCAACTTTACCTTTGCGCTTCAGTGCTCCTTCTTAACTATGTATTTCTTTGTCTGATTATTACTTTGCAGCCACCGAGGCCATCTTACCAGAAATCATTCCCCACAAGACAGAGCTGCAAGTTGATGAGAGAAGCTCGTTTAAGCTTCAGTGCCAAGCAAGAGCTGGAGATTTCCAACATCTGACGTGGCAAAAACGAAATAGTGGACAACCTCTGTCCAAACTCACGCAAAACCAACACAACTTGACAAACACGTTGTCTATTAGGAACGCCCACTTAGAGGACGCTGGCGATTACCTGTGTGTTGGTTGGACTAACAACGACACAAAGATCTCAATGATTACAGTTGTTGTCAAAGGTATTATGGCTGTTTACCTCCGTTATTGTCTCTCGTTTGAAAGGGAATTGCAATTGGGTTTATCTTTTCTAATCCTTTCTCAATGAATTGAGTGTAAACGCCTTTTTTGTGTTGTTCCTGATCTAGAAAAAGCTATGACGTTAGTATACAGTGAAAGGTCATTTGCCAGAACGAACCTCCAAAGAATTTCTCGGTTAAGGGTAAAGATCATTTCCTGGCTGCACGCGCTTTCAGCGCGGAATGTAACGTATGAAGTGGCTTTGAAAGATCGCTTAGTTTGATCCAAGCCCTAGCAGAGGAGCGCCAGCCGATGTTAATCCCCTTGACAAGTGGAAAAACCAAACAGTTGTCGTGATAGTGCCAGTTTATCCCGATACTTTGATGGTAATTTTACTAATCATTGAAGGAAAAAATCATTGATGAAAGCTAAAAACACGTTACCCAGCATACCTTACCGTGATGGTAACTTCATTATTCTAAAAATCTTTCTTCTCTCCAGAGTTCATCGCTCCCCTTGTTTCTCTGTCGAATAAAACCATTCATGAGTCACAGACGAACAAAACCATCTTACGTTGCGCTCTCACATCCGGGTATCCAAAGCCGAACATCACGTGGTACAAAGATGACGTCAAGTTGAGCCTGCATGCCCTTGGAACTGAGGACGCTTGCAGACTAAATGGCTATCATTACATGGTGAAGCGCCCACATCCTGCCACGGAGCATTTGGTGATATGCAAACCAAGCCACATGCAGAACACGGGACTCTACAAGTGTCTGGCTGAGAACCTCGTGGAGAAGCTTCGAGTGAAGGCTTTTTGAATGTTTTAGGTTCGTGCTATAAACTCATCACCTGTTACCAAGAGGAGTACTGGAGAAGTTATGATTCTCTTTTGATTTGAGTTGTCAGCCATTTTCGATGGTACCCTCCCTTTTCGCAGGCATAGATCTTAGGAATCATCCACAATTTAAAGAATACGGGGAGAATACGGGGACTGAGCAGGGATGGCTTAGTGGTGAGAACACTCGCCTGCCATTAATGTGGCCCGGATTCGATTTCCAGACTTGGCGTCATATAAGGGTTGAGTTTGTTGTTGGTTCTCGCCCCTTCTCGTCAAGGTACTCCGGTTTTCCCCTCTCCTGAAAAGCCAGCATTTACAAATTTCAGTTCGATCTGAATAGTTTCCCCAATTAGTACAGTGTGTGCTAAATACATTGACACTCAAATATTGTGATAAAGTGATACTTCCGGGCCAGTTTAACAGCCACAATAAAGTACCTTAAGAATATAAAATCAAGGATCATGAGCCCCCAAGTTAAACGGGGACTGTCACCGCAGTTCTTGTCTTAAGTTGTTCAAATTGTGAGGAAGTACTTATTCTGTTGCGCAATCGGCCCGTCTGACACAAAGAAGCAGATTTCTAATTATTTCTTGTACGGAAAAGGAAGTAGTATTTTATGGCGATTTTTCCGGGACACAATGACGGAACTTGAAGAAAGTTAACTTAACTTTTTCAAGTTGCAATGCATTTCCTCCACGTCATCCATGGCCATAGATAACCGCAAATAGTTTCAACGCACAGGTAAACTGCAAAAATTTTTAAGTGTTCCACTTTGCAAACACATGTTTGGGTTCAGACCCAGCCCCCTTTAAGTTCTTTTGTTTGTTTGTTTTCTTTTCGGCGAAGTATTCAAGTATTTAAAAGGTTACACTCCAGTCTTTTATGTACAGACTCAGCGCTATATCAATTGAATTTAAACGCTAGCGACGTTTCATTGATTAATTTTTTGTACTCATTTTACAGCTCCACCGAAGATTGTTAATATGAAAGATACTGTCGCTACAGACCTGGGAGAAAACGTGAATGTGACCTGCAAGGCTACAGGCAACCCCAGTCCCTCGGTTAAATGGGTCACGAAAACAGAGGACGGGCGTCACGCACCTGTCACGCAATCAGACGATAAGAACCAGACACTTAGAATAAATTTCGTACAAGAACACCATTACGGGGTATATGTATGTGTTGCTGAAAACCGATTTGGTAATGACACGGTGGC
This sequence comes from Pachyseris speciosa, assembly GCA_016490735.1. Taxonomy (NCBI): domain Eukaryota; kingdom Metazoa; phylum Cnidaria; class Anthozoa; order Scleractinia; family Pachyseridae; genus Pachyseris; species Pachyseris speciosa. The sequence continues at coordinate 339,873 of JAEMWC010000711.1, forward strand.
CCTCGCTCTCGGTAAGTTGCAGCGTTTTGTTTGTTCATTTGTATGGTTTTCGTTTGTTTTTCTGACAAAAGGCGTACTTACGAGTTCAGTTAGACTAGAAATGGTTGCCTACTTGTTGGTTATTTCGGTAAAACCCCGGTAAACGTCGGATTATCTGCAAATGACGCTAGATTTCACAAAGATGTGCCCCAAAGACTCGCGAATTTTGGGACGGCTTGGTGCAGCCCTATTTGACTAACTTTTGTAGGCGGCTACAAATCGACAGCCACGCAGTACAACTTAAGCTGAAACACGCCAAAAACGGAACGTACGGAAGGTCTAATTGAAAGTCCGCAACGAAAACTCTTCTTGGAGCCGTCAGTTCCCAGGTCCCCTTTTACCGAATACGTTCCGACAACAACAACCTGGAATCAGGTTACTTGTTAAGACTATGGGTATTCACTCTTAACCTTTGGAAATAATATTTTGCTATAACAAATCTAAGCCCATCGGAAAAGGTTACTTCTCCTTCTTTTAGTTTATATTCCCTCAAAGCCAGTCTTATTTAAAGCATCCAAGTAAGGGTAGTGGTTGATACTTGTCAGTACCTCCAATAACTCATTTTACTCTGAGCAATTTCCTTGCTGCGAATAGTAGAGAAGGGGAAGAAAGGAGGGAGAAGTCAGTAGGGGGGACTTTAACGACAGGCATAGCCTAATTCTGCTACCGACAGGATTCAACACATTAATCTTGATTTTTTTGCAGTCAAACGAACAGTAGGGGCTGTAAGAGGTCTGCAATCATCGTCCAAGGTCACGTTCATCGTCGCCATCGTTGTTAGCGTGGTACTGTTCATTCTGCTGCTGATTTTCGCCGCTATACTGTATCGCCGGCGCCAGTTGTACGATGGCTTCTATATCTGTACCAGTCCTCCTCTACCAGATTTGATAGCGCGGCTGGATTCCTCTATTCCTCTAATCGAACAAGTCAACAAACTGCCGTACGACAAGAGGTGGGAGTTTCCTCGGGAGCACCTACAATTTGGTAAGAATTAAACTTCGTGTATTTTGCAAAGTGGGTATTACATTACGTGAGGTCGCACACGAGGAACGCAAGGTGTTATGCACTCGAATACCGCTCAAGCCTAAATTTTTATCACGAGCAATTTTTATGTGACAACAAAGAATGAAGAAAAAGAAGTGTAGGTGGTGGTTAAAACCCTGGAAAACTGAGCAGCGGCGAGAAGCCCAGGGTTTGACCCATAATTTAGTAAACGAACGTCGAGAAATTGACCCTGCGACGAATTCCAAATTTTTTTTTGGTGGGCACAGATGAGTTTATTTGTCATTTTAACCTATTTTTAACAATTTTCATGAAAAATGTTGGAACTGGATAAACAAGAACCCAAACGTTTACTGATGTTAAGAGTAAGAACAGGCATATATTTGCCACATCTTATGTGACAAGTCATCTACACGAGCAAATGTTTCGTATGTGACAACTCTTATTTGTCTCATAAAAGCTAACACGCCAGCTTCTCAGCAAATATATTTGTCACACAAAAATTGGCCAAATGATTTTCCTCGTCTACACGAGCAAATACAAATTGTCGCATAAAAGTTGTGACATAAAAATTGCTCGTGTAGACGAGGCTTTATTCGCAACCATGTAAGTTAGTCGTGTACATAAATGCAATGGTCTTCCATCTATTAATCTTTCTTGCGCTGTTTACACAACTGGTACCTCATATATTTCACTTATATTTTCTTGCTTTCTTCTGATACATTCCCTCTAACTTTGGTTTGATATCAGGTAAGGTGATTGGTTCGGGTGCTTTTGGTGAAGTATACTTGGCTGAAGTTGATGGCAATATCATCACCGACAACTCAGCAGCAATAGCTGCAAGGCCTCGCTTATCTACGAAGAGAGACTTGCGAAGGGGATCTACTGCATCTGTGAAAGGGCCAATTAAGGTGGCGGTCAAAACATTGAAAGGTACGATAAAAGCAGATCGTTGTCTAATAGTGATGCTGATGGAGCATATGCATTTAATACCTCAGAGATCCAAATGACAATGCCGTGGCGGACATGTTGGTGGACAATTACAAAAGAAGCAAATGAGATACATTTTGTTGATGGTACGCCAACACGGCGATGTTGACGGCGTGTGCATAGAACGCATTTCACTGAGTGTCGTAAAATCAAAACCAATGCAATTTCTCCAGCCAATCACAGCAGACATAAACAGCGCAATGAGCCAATCAGAATACGAAGAAATTACATGCAACCGACGCAAAGCGCGGCAAAATGCGCGCGTACAAGTCACGATTGTTTTTGGTTTTGATTGAAAAAGTGGGGCGAGTTTTCCTGGTCAACCACAGAGTGAAGCAATGCAAAACCAAAACAAAAGGAATTTACTTTCGACTCTCAACTGAAAAACCGTTGTACTGTTCACTAACTGAAAAGCAAAAAAAGCACCAATACTGTCGATTGTTATGCTGATACCAGTGCTAGTGCTACTGCTAATGCCAGCGCTAATGCTAATGCTAATGCTAATGCTGTTGCTATTGCTGTTGCTAATGACAATGCTATTGCTGATGCTGATGCCGATGATGATGCTGATACTAATAATGAATCGTAAGTTCCTTCGCGAATTAACAAACACGGTGGCAAACAAAATTGCATATTTCATTAACTTTCGACTCCCAAAAGCCGCATTTGCTTATACTTTCAACACAATAAGTTGCATATGCATATGCAAATTAGTGTGTTGAAAGTATATGCAAATGCGACTTTTTCCCGATAAAAATGATGCTGTAAGATAACGTTCTTTTTATTATTCGAAACAGGTGGAGCAGATGAGACTGAACAGAAAGATTTACAATCTGAACTAAAAATCTTGATACACATTGGATCACACAAAAACATCGTCAATCTTCTGGGAGCATGCACAAGGGGTAAGAAACTGCTGGACTTAATACATAAACATTATGGCCGTTTGTACGAGAGAAAATAAGCTGCGGCTTACTTTATTTTTTTTATTTTATTTTATTTTATTTTATTAGCTTCGCCAGAGACCTGGCAGGGACACTACAACAGCGTGCGCCAATTACTGTAGGCCCGTAACTGCAAATCCCTCCCCCATAACCACATTCTAGGTGGACCACCACACCGGGGACTACGTCCCCTACTCTTTTCGAACAGTGCGTGGGTTCTTTAACGTCCCACAGAATCAACTATGAAGAGTTGTGAGACGGGGCCTACGGTTTATCGTCCTTATCCGAGAAGACTAGACAGTCTAACCATTTTCAGATGTCATTACAAAGGTAGCACTTTCTCCTCAATTATTTAAAGACCCTGAGTGTTGGTCCGGCCGGGGTTTGAACCCACGACCTCCCGCACGGTAGTCCGGTGCTCTACCACTGAGCTAACCGGTCGGCGGTTACACTGGCAGCAGCTTACACAAGACGCGAGCGGGCCATTTATACGAATGCGGCTTATATAAGACGCAAAATGCTCGTATAAATGGCCCGCGGCTAAGATCGCTATAACAACAAAAGAAGCGCTTGCTTGAGCAAGCCGCGGACAACGCTTGAGTGCATTTATACGAACAATTTCACGTCCAAGGTAAGCCGCGGCCAAGATAAGCGCAGCCCAAAACCCCTAGGTCATGATAAGCCCCGGCTCTAGCTAGCTGCCGATGGAGTAAGCCGTGAACTTCGATTATGTACCATTTAAACGGGGTGTTCGCGTCTTATGTAAGCCGCGGCTTATTTTCTCTCATATAAACGGTCCTAATGTAACGCGCATCAGCATTCTAGCTAACCGTTGATTTGGAAGCAAAGCTGTGCATAGAAAGGTAGAGAAAATACTGACGGTACATTTTGCTCTAAAGGTATCAAAACGTTTGTCGAAACAATTTTTTTCAATGACGACAAGAACTTAGGAAAACGTTTTACAGTTATCTTAGAAATAGCCAGCCAGGCTAAGAGAGATTCCGCAAGATTGAGCAGGATAATTGTTTTATTATTCAATACATTTACGACAACGCACAGTTGGAAAAGCCGTCTTTTTCTTCCCGACACATGAAACTTAGTATATTAAACAATTATACCTGCGAAATCCAGCGGGATATCGCCTCATACTTAGCCGATAAGGCCGTAAGCCGTTTTGGCTAAAATCAGACGATATACCTCAAGATTGACCAGGATAATTGTTTTATAAATTAACGACAAAGCACAATTGTCTGCGTTTTCGCCAAAAAAGCTGGAAATCTGCCGCCACTTTTCTTCGCGACACACAAAATTACGTACATCCCACTGGGATATCTGTTGAGTACGCACGAAGAATATTGAGCGCGTTATGACCATATTTGGACGTTTTCGCAATGTGTTGAATAATAATGCAGGATATCTTTTATATACTTACGACAAATATTGAGTGTACTTACTTACGACAAATGTACTTACGACAAATATTGCGTGCACTATAACCACATTTGAACAGTTACAGTTCTAGGTATTGGCTACGTTGAATTATACCATACTACTTTTTCCCTTATGTATTTTTCGGTGCAGGACGGTACTGTGATTTGTGTGTGATTATCGAGTATTGTCCCTATGGAAACATGCTGCTATTCCTACGAAACAGAAGAGGGATTTACGATCCAAAATGGCTGCCACCCACTGATGACCCGGATAAACAGTTTACAATGACAGATCTTGTGAGCGCTGCTTTTCAAGTCGCGAGGGCCATGGAATTCCTTGCATCTCGAAAGGTAAGATAGGGTGTCGTGAAGCACACAAAACACCCATCCTACCCACAGGCATAGGTGCTCTGGAAACAGAGCTTTCTTGAGGACCCATCTGCCCTACCATTCGTGCTGCTAAACTTCACCTAACCGCACCCATCCCAAGGTGCGGGCCATTTTAATGATTTTTATCGCAAACTGAAGAAGTACTTTTATTTGATTTTAGCCGGCACAGTAGGTCCAGTCGCTGCCCAGGCACTACCTAGGTTTTAAATGCTTTTAAATATCTTATGTCTTAAATGCTGTAGTTAATATACTTAGAGATAACTAATGTGAATTCATTTTAGAAACTCACTGAATATTTTAGAGTTTTTATCATGGTAGTTGTATTTGTAAGTAATGTTATCCCTATTTTAATATAATAAAAGTTAAAAGTTTTACAAACTCGGAGCTAAAAGTTAAAACTTATGAAATATTTCGTCCGTTTTTTTCAACCGGACTTCATCAGTCAATGATATGAATGTTAAAAAGATGAATTTTAAAAAGGGGTTTTAACGCCTCTTGGGGGTTAGAATTGTGTCATAGATAGCTGCTAATTCGTAACCATTTTCTCTGTTTAACGCCGGTTTCGTAAGTTTAATTTGAATAGCTTCTTTTATCCTGCATTTGAAGGTGTTACCTTCGGTTGATAGTACTTTTGTCTTATTTGGGTCCACCGAGTGGCCCTCCAGGCGACAATGCTCGTGAATAGCTGATGAACTTCTTGATTGGTGTTCTTTCACTCTGATTTCCAGAGAGCGGGCCGTTTCGCCAACGTACTCCTTGTTACACTTCTCACAATGGATCTGGTACACAGTACCGCATTTCTTGAAATGGAAATCAGAGTGAAAGAACACCAATCAAGAAGTTCATCAGCTATTCACGAGCATTGTCGCCTGGAGGGCCACTCGGTGGACCCAAATAAGACAAAAGTACTATCAACCGAAGGTAACACCTTCAAATGCAGGATAAAAGAAGCTATTCAAATTAAACTTACGAAACCGGCGTTAAACAGAGAAAATGGTTACGAATTAGCAGCTATCTATGACACAATTCTAACCCCAAGAGGCGTTAAAACCCCTTTTTAAAATTCATCTTTTTAACATTCATATCATTGACTGATGAAGTCCGGTTGAAAAAAACGGACGAAATATTTCATAAGTTTTAACTTTTAGCTCCGAGTTTGTAAAACTTTTAACTTTTATTATGTTTCCGGAGCAGGAAACAAATGTTTTTGATTGTATTTTAATATAGTTCTACATTGGAATTATTTTCACACGACCCCACAAGCTTTGAGCTTTAAACCCTATCGTGAGTTTAAATAAAGGATATGTATGTAGGTAGGTAGGTAGGTAGGTAGGTAGGTAGGTAGGTAGGTAGGTAGGTAGGTAGGTAGGTAGGTAGGTAGGTAGGTAGGTAGGTAGGAAGGTAGGTAGGTAGGTAGGTAGGTATGTATGTATGTATGTATGTATGTATGTATGTATGTATGTATGTATGTATGTATGTATGAAATAGTTACTTTATGACCTACAATCGTGGACAAAACTGTTGAGAAAATTGAGCTTAGAAGCCTTTGTACGTGCAAACAATGATCAACTGAGTTTGAAAGCCCCCCCCTCCCCCCCCCCCCAATTCAATGTTGTCTGCGCCTCCTAACCGTTTCCCTGACAATGGCGGCTTCCCAACTTCAAGATTGAAAAGGGGGAGGGGGGATTGGAAGTTAAGTAGTTTCGTCCAAGATTGTAGTAACATAACCCGAAAACCTAACCTGAAGAATGATGTAACTGTTGTTGGGCTTCTTGTTTTTCCATTTTTGTCAGTGTGTCCACAGAGATCTCGCGGCCAGAAATGTTCTCGTCGCATCAAACTATGTGGTCAAAGTGGCAGACTTTGGACTTGCCAGAGATGTTTATAAAGATGATCAGTACATCAAAGTATCTCCAGTTAGTATTTAATATTTGCGGTTTTTTTTTTTTTTTTTAATCTTAGTAGATTTAAGCACCGACAGGTCGGGGAGGAAAGATTGCGTGACGAGCCAAAAGAGGGTCTTCGAAGGAAGCTAAAGTACCGACGGACGACTTAAAACGTCAGTCCTCAGTTTTATCAACGCTGATACCAGTTTTTTAAGTCACCATTTTTGGCGCGAACATAAAGTTACAGTTGTTTGTCTCATTAAAACACACTGTGAATAGCATCTCACCAATTTCATTCCCACTACCCTATCTTTCAAGCCCTACTCCCAGTCCCCAAACCAATGACGAGCCTTAGATTAAGAATACTGGTGGACCGTTTTATTTGAATTCTCTTGTAGGGGCTCGTTCCAGTGAAATGGATGGCAATTGAATCTCTAACGGACAGAGTGTACTCGGAGCAAAGTGACGTGTAAGCTAACTTCTCTATGTGTCGAGAATTGCCAAATGTTACATTATTTTAAAATCTACAACCCATAAGGTACCCGGCATATTCAATGGCTAGATTTGAAAAGCATCGCATAACCTACCTCTCGCCGCAAACATTTTAGTGAAACATTAAGATATTACTGAAACTTATAATCGTAAATTATCTCAAAACAAACGTTACATTTTAAGTTTCGCATTTGTTTATTGTGTGTTAGTTTTTTCAGTGACTAAATAAAGGTTTACATTATTATTAAAAAACAAACAAACGCTCTACTTCTACATTTGGCTTCCGTATCGTCAAATGAGTGACTTTCCGGCTTAAGCTGACGAAACTAATATCAAGTCGAAGAAAAATCCTGATAAAACCTTACGTGCTAATTTCAATATATTGGATATATCAATATATATTCAACTGTATAATTGGAGGTTAAAGTTTTATGAAAGGAGTACTTGGTTTAGTCATGGCTACTTTTCAATATTCAGCACATCGTAATAATGTCCAAATATGGTCATTGCGCGCTCAATATTTGTCATGCGCACTCAAACAGATATCCTGCGATATACGTAATTTTGTCAGGTGTCGTGGAGAAAGATGGGGGGGGGGTTTCTAGCTTTTTTGCAAAAACGCAGAAAAATGTGCTTTGTCATCAATAGGGCCCGTTTATACGAGAGAAAATAAGCCGCGGCTTATTCTGGCCGCGAACTCCCCGTATAAATGGTACAAAATCTACGTTCACGGCTTATTCAACCCATGGCCAGCTCAAGCCGCGGCTTATCCTGGCCGAGGGGTTTTGGGCTGGGCTTATCCTAGTAGTGGCTTACCTTGGACGTGAAAGTGTTCATATAAATGCACTCAAACGTTGTCCGCGGCTTGCTAAAGCCGTGAACGATTGCTGCGCATGCTCTGTATTCATTTATACCCAGACCTTCACGGCTGAGAGACGCGCGCTGTAGTGGCGGGAAAAATTTGTTCTCTTAACATTTACATCCTTCAAAAAGGGGAAAATGGCGACCACGAGGGATTCATCTAAAAAAAGAAACATTTGGAGTGCTGCAGAAGAGAAGCAAATAATGCTAATATGCGCTGAATTAGAAATAGCTACTACGTCATCTACGTCATCATTGGACCGATCTGGCCGCGAACTAAGCCGTGAAACCATTTATACGAGCAGTTCACGTCTTATGTAAGCCGTACTCGTATAAATGATTCCTGTCGCGTCTTATGTCAGCCGCGGCCAGAGTAAGCCGCGGCTTATTTCTCTCGCGTAAACAGCCCCTAATGTGTTGAATAATAAAACAATTATCCTGCTCAATCTAGCGACTCTGCCTCCGGCCTCGTCGGCTCGCTGAGTATCAGGCGATACTCCGAGCGATTTCGCAGGACAATTGTTAAATATTTGCGTGTTGATTTCTGATGCGTGCTCTTTATTTCTTGTCCCTCTAGATGGTCCTTTGGCGTTTTTCTGTGGGAGTTATTTACTCTTGGTATGATTAGACTATTGATAAATCAGTGATTAAGGCCAACAATGTCACACAACGCTACTATTGAGTGGATTACTCGATAGCCCTCTTTTAAACAGGGGCACCCAACGCCAAGTTTCGGTAGATATCTGTTTGTTGGAGGGTAATTCGGCTTGCGCTTTCGGCGTCGATTAAAGAGTGTACTCGGATTTTCGTAACTAAAACGTGACCTAAAAGATTCGCAATTGGGAAATCATAGCCCCTGAGGTTTTCGAAAAGGTCGTAATTGCTGTTTTTGGCAGTCAAAAACGTCAACTAGCATTTTCGGAAAGAAAATATTTCCCTAGAAAGTTCGTGGAAAGTTCATTTCAGCTTGCATTTTCTTAAAGGAACAATTTGTTCCCTAACATTTTCGGCAAAGAAAATTTCAGCTAGGGAATCCGAACAGATGAACTTCTTCTAGCTTATGAAAACATCACTTTAAACAGACTTCAAACACCATAAGGTACTAAAAAAATGCCTTTCTACAGCGTTTGGTTGATTTGGCTCGTTGGGTGCCCCTGTTTTAAATAGTGACTCTAAGATTTCTTGATCCATGGGCTTTTTATTTAGCTTTAATTAAGCTTTGAAGAGCATTGAAAGCATGTAAGTTATGCCCTAGTCAGGGCAATAGACCATTATTGAACTGGATCTAGCAGTGGAGGTTCTTGTGGGGAATGCATTTACATACGAAAAGATTCCACCGTTTGAGCCTCGTGTCCAAGCTAGTTCCAGCTCATTACGGGGGATACGAATAAGGTCTATTCTTGTTATATGTTTGTTCAAATTGCGAGGAAATACTTTTTATATTAAGCGATCGGCCCGTGTAACACAAAGAGGAGGGTTTGAATGGAAGGAAGAGAAACAACTATTATTTTTTGGCGATAATTCCAAGCATACGGAGAAGAAGTGACTTTGGAACACATGTAACTACAAAAAATTGCGATAAAATAAACAGCTAAAAAGCTAATTCGACGACGTTTAACGTAACGTCATTATCAAGACACAAGTTAGCCTAACTTTATCAAGCTGCAATCCATTTTCTCCACATCATCCGTAGTCATAGACAACTGCAAATAGTTTTAATGCACATAACAAGTACTACTTGAGAAAAATACAAAATGTTTTAAGGCTCTATTGTTGTAATTAAGTCTTTGGATTTAACCAAATTACGCGACAGTACCCCTTTACGCACTGCTCAAGGCTTATCGGTGGTCCTAATACAATATTCAAGGTAGAAAATCAACTCACCCCTGAGCACGTGTGTTACACGCTTGTCTTGTTGACAGGTGGCAGTCCTTACCCAGGGTTACCACCCACGGAGATTTATCAGTTCATCATGGAAGGAAATCGAATGGATCATCCAGTGGACTGTCCTGACCAGATGTAAGATACTTTAAAAATTATTATGGTCTTTGCTTCGTCGCCAAAAACTCTTCTTTCCTTGTTGCCATCGTCAGCCCAGAAAACATGGTCACGTGAATTTACAAAATCTTATGACTAGCCTTCTTCCCGTGTTGCGTACCTGCCCTTTTTGAGGGATGATATTGGAGATGATGCTCACATTTGTTACAATTGACAGGTATTTTATGATGAGAGACTGTTGGATGGAGAAGGCCGCTGACCGACCCAACTTTACCGCCTTGGTGCAAAGGTTGGATAACATCATAGCCTCCAATATGACCGCCATGGTTTGTAACGTCTTGAATTATTTTAAATTTTGTCGTCCTGTGCTCTACGCAAAATGTCACCGCCAAATATGAAATTCCAAATTGCATTTAACCAATCGTCGGAAATTCATCGCCCGTTTTTGGCACATACGGGCTTTCCGGCCCTTATCGTTTCATAAGATCCGTGCGCATTTGCCGGGAATTTCAATACGCAATATTACTTCGAATTTCATTGACGAAATTCTGTAGGACGTTTTTAAAACTACGAGCTATCTTAGGTGAAAACTTTGTAAAGCAACGTAAACCGTTGCAAAATACGACTTTTAACGCGAATATGAAGTCGCTGTGAGTACTTTAAAACTTTGGAATAATGCCATGTGAGAAGATTCAAGATGAATAAACCGACAAAAAATATGTAGTCATCCAAGTCCAAGCAAACTATTCACTTTTCTAAATTCCTTTACTTTTTACCTTAATTTCGACCCAAACGGGAACTGTTGAAGGTTCGGTGTGCGCTGCAGTTGCTTCCCAATCATGAGGGGATGGGGAGGCGGGGGGGGGGGGGGGGGGGCGGTAAGGGTATTTTCGTGACGCCGTGATCCGGTTTTTTTTTGTGTGTGTGCTCTGTGAATAGTGATTTGATAAAAAACTGTTCCGTGAATCGTGATTGAAGTGTATTCCGTGAGGCGTGAAACGTCTTTGGCTGTGAATCGCGAATAGATAACGAATAAATCGTGAATGTCTAAAGTTGAGTTCGTAGCTGAATTTCACTGCATTTTGATCAGATTTTTTCCTTGACCTTAGTGAAGTTTCGTGATTCGTGAAATCGAAAATTTACTATCGTGACTTCGTGACAAGACCCCCCCTTGCCCCCCTCAATCAAGAATTTATATTATTTATACGCCTGGCTGTACACTATGTTGTTGGATCTTTCAGGGACACGAAGGATATTTAGAGCTCGGGTTGGACGAATCTATTATGCCAAGTGAGGAGACAGACCATGACGGATACTTGAAGCCCGTGGAGATTATGTCTCCAGCTTGCAACAAACACGCCTTGCTGTTGAACGGGAGCGTGGGCGGAAGCAGCAAGGAACTGAGAGGAAGTCACAGGAGTGTGGCGAGTGAATCGAAGATCAATGCCTTACTTGAAGTCGAAAGATACACAGAACTTGGATTCAAACCCTCAAGCAGCGCTAACACATTATCAGAAACTATACTCTGAGTTACGAAAAGAGCGAAGTTTGAATTTTTCAGGATGTCAGGTCGGGATTGAAAATCCTGTTGACGAGGGAACGCGCAGCCTATAAGACATCACAAAGGTGTATATAGCACCTTTAAAAAGACTGTGGTTATGGTGCTACACAAAGCGTTCCATCTCACCTTTCCACCTTTCATCATAATCTCCATTTATTCCCTTCAAACAGTGTGACCTTAAAATGCATTAGCAGAGTCTGTGGTATTGGCCATGTACTAAACGAGTGAGGGTCTGGGAATGAATTTTAAAATTTATCGATTGGAAAAAAATTGTTGACACTGCATGAAAGACCATCTCAAAAGTGGTCACCTTGTCAACTTTGACGCTGTTCAGTTGAATTAGAGCTGAAACAAAAGCTTTTGAAAATTGTTAAAATTAGAGACTTTGTATGGTTTGGAGGGACACACTTTCCGAAATAGACATTGGTATGGGATTTTTTAAAGATCTAAATGCATGTCAACTGGCGACTTTTCGACCAAACATAGTCAAACCTGCTGAAAGTACGTATTTTGAGATACCCTTTCATGTGAGAATCGATTTTGTTCAATGCCACTGATTTTCAATGAAGTTTGGATTCGTTCGCCCTTACTCATTTAGAACATTGCCAATTAAGGGCATCCGACACAGAATGACTTCTCGGAAGAGCGCGCCTGCAGGTCAAAATTCAGGTGGCTGGACCACGCTCTTTCTTGGGGAAAGAGGCGGACAGTTGGTGACCGCAATCTGGTAGCATGTTTGTTTCACTTCACTCTTTGTGAAATTTATTCTAGGGGGAACAAAAGTGGCAAAAAAGTTGAAAAATGAAATTATCAAATATCTCGTTATTCAGAGGCCTTCTTACCCCGAATGGTCAAACGTTTCCCTCGTGTGCTTTCAGGCCGGAGGCCTTCTCCACTTGCTTCAAGTCATTCTCTGTCTGTTAGGGACGACGATTCCAAAGCGTATACTGTACAATCACGCGTGGAGCGAGCGATGTGAAAGTTGTGAAAGAGATGTTCACGCAGATTATTGTAAAACGTATGCTCGGAATGTTTTTGTCTGTCGCGCGCACGAGGAAACGAACGTTTACGAAACGAGCAGAACCAGCCTGTGGCCCACCAGTCTCGCATTTATTTCACGCGCGTGTTTTCCCTTTTCCAACCTGAAGCAAGTCTAACGTGCACCTACCAGGGGGGGGGGGGGGGGGGACTCTGAGTCACGGGAGAAAATGAGAAAATGTATGAGACAACGCGGATGGGACGAGTTCGCTTGCGCTACAAATTCACCTAGAAAATAAACAGTTGAAATAAAGAAGAAAACCACTCGCACTACCTTCTCGTTGTAAAAATTTCATTTTCATTGCTTGGAGGTGGCCAATTGCATCGCTAATATTGACCAGGAGCCCAGTGGGCTCCTGTATTGACATATGGCCGTAAATTGAATCGATGAGTTTACTCTCTGTTAAACGTCGACCTATAATTGTCTCAGCTTTTATTAAACAAAAATGACCTAAAAGAAAAGAGGGTTCTTCCTGCCATTAAGCAAGACATCGCATCAGCTCTCTGTCCCCTCCCCACTCCCCCTCACGGGGATCGTTCCCCTAGCCGGTGAGGCACAAGTGCCTAACAGAAGCACAAGTTCTAACAGAAGATTGTTAACAATTTCAAATTATGTAAATAAATAAATAATTAAAATTCTGAGAAGCTTTGTTGAGATTCCCAACCCGTTCCCAACATGATGTTGTGGCATTTTGTTTTTTGGTGGTATCATGGAAAGAATTTCTAGAGGGAAGGCGTACCAATGCCAAAAATAGAGAAAAATGTTATGAAGCTGATGTTTGTGATTCTTAATGCCGTTGTTTAAGGTTCAAGGTTCTCCCACACATGAATTGTGTGAGTTCCAAGTTATTTGTAATGATTTCTCGCTGTGGGTATGTTTGCGAATTCCTGCTGACCTTGGCTGGGACGTCTGTGATTTGTTTGGAAGTTCAATATCCGTTGTGTGTTCTCGTTCTCGCTGTGGGTACGTTTGCGAATTCCTGCTGACCTTGGCTGGGACGTCTGTGATTTGTTTGGAAGTTCAATATCCGTTGTGTGTTCGCGTTGGTATGTTTGGGTATTCCTGAATGGGCAACGGCTAGAGTAATTCTTATTCCACAATCTGTGAACCCAAACAATGTCTACTGTATTTAACTCCGAACATTCGGGCTTCATCAGTCAGTAAGTATTTGTCTGTCAGTAGTTGGTTGTTCAGCTAGTCGCTAGAGGTTTGTGGTGCAGTAGCTGTCCTTAGAGTCAGATCTGAAGGAGAATATGTGTAAAGCTATCAACCGAAGACTTAATCCCGCTGTTAATAGCCGTTGTTTTAGAGTCTTGGTGCCTGCTCGCTAGGCGAGCTAACTTTCGTATTGGAGAACCTGCAAGAATCCTACCAAAAACATCTTCTGTGGGAGGGTTCATGGATTTCCTGAAAAACGTAATTCAAGGAAATGGGAATTCGTGACCGGCTACAGCAGCATCTTGTCTTCACCGACTCTTACGCAATGACAGCGCGAGACCACTGAGCCCTTGCCCAATTAAAAAAAAACCTTGTTTGCGATCCGAGTAAATTTGGAGCTCGGTTCAGGCATTTCACGTTGAAGTATTGGTTGAAATCGAGTGCCGGCAAAGCTGGATGAATCTAGCAACTTTGGAGTCTCGCGTACGGCAGTTTGAACAAAGAAATGGTAAGTTAGTTCTTTGGAATGAGGCGGAAAGCACCCCCCTCCCTCCTCCCTTTCATAGGTTCACTCACGGATTGCTAGTAAAAATCTTGAAAGCAAAGGAAATCTTTTTACCAACGGCAAACGAAAAATATTGGCCACATCTTCTTCAAAAAGGATTCAGCGGATTTTCACGGAAATCATTCTTAAATGTTTGGTTACGCTTGGCCAAGATGAAAATGGTACCAACTTGAAAAAGTAGGGCCAACGTTATCAAGTTCTCCCCTTGTATTTTAGATGAAATTGGTAATAACTTACTGTGACTCATTTTTTCTTGAAAATTTTACCTGATTATATCTCACTGGTAATCCAGAAGCAATTCATGAATGAAAATGTCACCGAAAATTGACAAAGAAAATTTTTGGTCAAAATATCGGATAATTCCCTTGATTCTACCCCTTTATAAATTCAAGGAAATATCTTAATTAGGACTTTTCCATTGCCATCACGAATCAATCACCAACTGCGAGCTTGGCCGACATAACTGACAGGCTACAGGGTGCCACCTTGTAAAGTTACCATCACGATATTTTGAAAAAAAAGAGAGATTGATTTACCTGTGTAATGGAAATCTCTTTCAAAAATAACTTGATGATAATTTGGTAGATAACGCTCGGGTTCCTATGATGGACTGACCGGTACATTCCCATTTTTAACAAACGCTCGTGACTCGGTCTTGATGTATCAGTCAATCCCAAGAGCGCCCCCCACTTCTTGGGCATACCCCGGGTATTTGACCCGAAGTGGAGCATTTGACTATCGGCTAAACATTGGTCGGCGGTCGCCAGCTAAAGGGTTTCGCGCTTCTTTCGCGCGCAAATATTCATTCATTCACCACGGGAGCCGCTTCACTCCCGTTCACTTCAAGATTCGGCCTAGGATTTCCGTTGTTTACTAAATATACGGTTGATCTGCCTTTATTCAAAGTTTGGAGTGCTGACAAAAGAGATCGGAAAAGAGTTTTGGTGCACAATTTGGCGGGGATTTGGTTTGCAAAGGTAAGCGATTTTAGATTAAAATATTTGGCCAAAATGCTTCATGCAACGATTTATTTGCTATAGATTTATACTTGATTTCCCCTTTTTGAGGCCCTGACGGTGGGGCATTTGACCGCCTAAACTGGAAACACAGCGGGGCATCTGATCAGAATATCTCAAAAAAGTCAAATGCCTTGGGGGAGGGGTGGGCGCTTTTGGAATTGACTGATAGTTACATTACGTGACTCATGTGTGACCGTGAAGAAAGTCAATGAACTTGTTGACCAGGGGCGTTTATTATAGGGCAAAATTACATGTGCAGATGTATGTAGATATCAAATTCCTTGTATCACGTTTTCTTATTCGAGCTTTCAACTGTTCTGGGTAAAGACTAAACTCATTACCACTAGCCCTTAAGGTGCTGTTACACTGTGCAATGTTTCGTGCAACTTGTGTCGCAACGCCATTGCGAGACAAGTTGCACGAAACATTGTTCCAAGTGTAACATACCCTGCAACGGCCAAAATCCTTGCGACACAAGTTGCACGAACCGTTGCAGAAAGTAGAATCGAGTTCTACTTTCTGGAACAACATCTGCGTGACAACATCGGTGTGAGATGTGTCACTATAGAGAATATTAGAGTTTAGAGTCTTCACATTCAACTATATCTTTCAGCCTGAGCAGCATTATCTTTTTCACCTCTTCAATCCCGCACTTTAACTCTTGGTCACCATCATTGTTCATGCGTGTTTTAATCCCAGCCAAAATAGCATCTTTGTTATTTAATCTTGCGCAAATCACAAACGGAAACCCAAACTTCTCTTTGTAGAGCTTGTTGTAATGCTTCAACTGCTGAATTTCCTCAGTGCTGAGTGTTGTGATTCCAGCTTGTGTTTGCTCCCTTTGGGATTCGGGTGTCAGCGATTCCAGGCGATCTGCGAGGTCTGGATGATTTCGCAATATTTCCGTCCTGCCATCCTTAGGAAGATCGTCGATGAACTGGCACATAGCTGCGACGAAGTTATCAAAGGAGGCAAAGGGCCTTTCAGGGCAAACACCAACTGCACAAGATGGCGTCATCTCAACAACATTGCCAAACGTTTTGACAAAATCATCAGAGCTGAGATTGTTGACGATGGAAACACTCAACTTGGAAGCCATCTTGAATCGAGGAAGTTCAGATACGCTTTACATAACGTATCTTCGCCTTGCCTATGCGTGCTGACCAGAAGGCTCATATTTAGAAATTTGGGAACGGAAAAAGAACAAAAAAGGAACGGAACAAACTTCAAATGGCGATTCACGCACATTTCACCCCAACGGATTTCGTCGTGTTTTCTTTAGCCTTGCTTGCTTCCATGGGTATTGGAATATACTTTTCTAGATCCGGAGGAGCACAGCAAAATAATAACGAGTATCTTATGGCTGGTAGAAGCATGTCAAGTATTCCAGTCGCGCTGTCCGTCCTCGCGTCCTTTGTGTCTTCTATCGCCATTCTTGGTAATCCAGCTGAAGTTTACACGTATGGATTTCAATACTGGGTGCAGTGTTTTACGAACTTTATTTCCGTGCCTCTGATGGCATGGGTGTTTTTACCCGTGTATTATCATCTTGGCTTGACAAGCAGTTATGAGGTATGTAAGACGAGAATCATTGACCACCATCTGATCGATCTCTTGATAGTTCACGCACGCATGAATGTTTGGCGTAAATATTCATTCATAATTCTTTTTCTCAAAGTTGGGTAGATTAGGTTAATGAGTGGCTTAACTGGTTAGAAGACATTCCCTGTGATGATTCAGTAGTGTACGGTCGGTCGTAATTAATTAATAACTTGAAAGGCCTTAATTGTTATGTCATGTCATGACATTTTGTTTAGGTCAGCTACCCTGATTTGAGACAAAATGTTATAGCATTTCTTTACTAAAAAGATATCCATCATTTACAGTCCTTTAATTGTCAAAATCTATCAAATGACAGTGTTCCAGATATTAGAGGGTGGTCTCAGGTCAAAACCCTGCAATGTCAGCTGCATGACCCGACAAATTAATAGATTTAACAAATGGTAAACGGATTGGTGTACACTATTGAGTTATGGATGCATGCAGGGACGGGGAGTTGCTAAGCATGAGAGAAGTGTAAGAGCGCCTCTAGCTTCTTGAGTACTTAGTAACCCCCCGCGTGCATCCATAACTCAATAGTGTACGCTGATTCATTTACCATTTCTTTTATAACATAACATAAACATCGTAGAGAAACAGGCGCACGGAAGTTCATTCACAGAAATTGCAATGGCTTAAGAGCGGATGTCTGTAAATATCGACCAGAGGTAGGAATTATAAAATTTTCGGAAAATCCGGAAAAAAATTCTGTGGACTACCCTAGGTATTCTATTAATGAAAATAGAAATTTTACTTTCATCGGATGAATATTTTGGTCAAAGTTTCAAAAACATATTTTGAAAGCTTCAAGACTGCTTTTTAATGTAAAATGGTTTTTGTTGTTTGAAATTAGGTACCGGGTGTGATATTTGTCCTTCGAATTTCGACAAAATTTTCCTCCCGCGAAATCCTCAAAATTTTGTAAGTGTTTAAAAATCTGTAAAATATTCTAGTCGCAATCAATTCAAGGGCACGACCATTCAAAATGCATGTTGAAACCTCTTGAATGTGATAAGAAGTTTTGTGGCTTGAATGATATTTCAGTTAGATCCAAATTGAGCTCTTTCCGTAGCCCGGTCTAGGGCCTCGAAAAAGCGATCTGGCAGAGGTTATAAAGCGCCCGAACTTGACACCACCCATATGACCAAAATATTCATCCGATGAAAGTAAAATTTCTATTTCATTAATAGAATACCTAGGGTAGTCCACAGAATTTTTTTCGGATTTTCTGAAAATTTTATAATTCCTACCTCTGGTCGATATTTACAGACATCCGCTCTTAATACTTCGGTAGACACTATGACAATTGAAACAATACAAATTTTGTAAAATCTCGCCCAAAAAAGCAAAATTTTAGTTATAAACAGCACACACATCAGCTATCACCAGCAGTGCAAATAATAAATGGTTAATTGACCAATCAGAGTGCATACTTTTCTTTAGTTATGTTGTAATTATAGATTTATAAACGTTTTGGTAGGAGCAGTGGTGATTTGACCCATTGGAACTCCTTGTCGACACCTGCCTTAAAATCTTATCTGGAACCCTGAAATAAAAGCCTGTACCTCTCCCTACCCACCCCTCCCACGTTCACAACTTTAGACAAAGCAGATACAGTGTATTTCCCTCTGTGGATTTTCCAGGGGGATTGTAAAACCAGTCAAATAAACTTGATAAATTTTCCCGGGGAGTCAGGGAATCTAGCCTCCCATGCAGATGTCTTTGGGCACACCTTCCTCCTCTTTCATTCACGGCGGCTAGCCAATCATAGCTCACCTTCCAATTTGTGGAAAGTAGGACTTCAACCCCAGGATTTATTCCAGATGATGCATATGAATCGCTTGGCAGAATTTACTCTGAGGGTATCGATTTCCATTCTTATACAACTTGTTATTCGCTATCTGTTATAAATAAGCTAACCACCAGTGAACAGAAGTGGCAGTTCAGTTGAGCAGATGTTCCTGGGTGAGGAATGCATGACGAGCCCAAAGGCATCTGCGTAGGAGGCTACTGGGAATCTTGCAAGACACAGTCCCCAAGGTGAGGTGTCTCTCAGCAGAAAATCCCCCTGACATCCTTTGCAAACTTCTGAATTCCCCCACCCCATAATCTTTGATCGTAAATCAATGTCAAGACTTTCCCCTACCCTCGGGCAAAGAATCCCGTCTATCTCCTTGTATTCCCCCACATTTCTCCCTGGTTGGCCTGGGGGTCGACCACATAAGGAAGCTGATTACATGTGCATTAACTTCAAATCATAAAAAACCACAAAATACATAATGCAAAGGAAACCATAATATTTATTTTTCTAGCTCCACTGAATGTCAATAATCCGAGTAGTAGCTCGAAGTAAAATATGACGTTTAGAGGAATTAATGACCAACCTTACTGCACAAAATTTCTCCCTTACTAACGTTTAATCCTATTAATTTTGTAAATCCTATTGATTTTGCAGTATTTGGAAAGAAGATTCTCTTTTAGTGTGAGGATGTTAGGCTCTGTGGTGTTTGTTATACAAACAGTAGGTATCATATTATGTTATAGGCTATGTCAGAGCTGCGCAGGGAACTGGGGCGAGCTTCAAATAATTATTTAAACCAATCATTAAACCGACATCATCACTTGAAAGATAACGTTGATAAAGATAAAGATAAACTCTATTGATGATACTCATTGATGATTTTAAGCTGAACAGAGACCAAGTTATGGACTTTAAAACATAGTTCAAAATCCATATGAATGTCTCTAATTTTGAGGCTGCATCCCCCCAAAACCATATATTAATCTCTTAATCTTTTTACGATTTCTGTGATATTTGTAAAAATGAACAAACAAAGTGATTTTCATCTCAGTTATTTCCCAATGGTAGGTGCATGACAGGATTTTACAGTTCAGTCGCAAAACTGAAAAAATATTTTTAAGAGTTTAACCCATTGACTACCTCAGGTTTTTACATTTTCGGAGTGATTTTCCACCTATAAATGATGAATAGCAATTGGTGACTCTTTATTTGAACTACCAGGGAAAAGTGGTGCTGTCCTGGGGCACTGGAGGCTCAAGGTTTCTGAAAACGTCATTTTGACGTAGCTATTTTTTATCCGTGAAGCGACAACAATGGCCCAAGTTGGGTTTGCTTGCGATTTCTGCTAAATTTACAGCCATTTTTCATCTTTAGCGGCTGCCTGATGAGCATCATTAAGCGTGACGGTAGCTAAGAGTCCACTTTCTCAAAGAATCGAGCAAGGTGATGTACTTTGTTGTTGAATTTGGCTTGTTACTCGACGAACTGGGAATTTGGCCGGTCGAACACTTAGTACCTTTGGGACTCGACTATTGATGAATTTCTCGACCTACCGCCACATATTTTGGAATTTCTGTGTACTGAAGATGACCATGAGCAGGAAATTTTGGCGGTAGGTAGTTTATATGTGAAAGAATTGGGGGAAGGAATGGGCGCTGTCAAAAATTCTCGTTAGTTCCCAGCATGCAATGCGCTCAAGATGTTGAAAATGTCGGGAAGGGCCGAATGCACTGGAACAAAAGGCTGTATCTACGCTCGGGAGAAGAATATGAACAAAAAAAGTCATTTCTAAGCTAGAAAAAGGACTGAATTTCGTTATGATGGTTGAATTTTGGTTTTTCGACGATGATTTCCCTAAAAAACATGAAGGCAAAAAGGGGCATTTTTGTTGTTTCTCTTTGACGTTAAAAACGGCCAGTTTCGTTCTTGTCCAAACTCAAAAGGCCATATTTGGTAAAAAATTTAAAGGGCATTCCATTTCTTGCTCACAACTAACAGTTAAGGCAATATTCAGAAAATTTTATTCAGAAGACTGAAAAGACTGAAGACTCTCAGCGGATGCTGAACTTGGTTGAATAAGATTTCGTGGGCGTAATGCAAGTGTTATTTTATTGTCATTTTATTGTATATCCTTAGTTTTAATATAATCAGTTTTGATAAAACCAGTTTTAATAAAATCCTTCGAAATGAAACAACCTTTTATGGTTTGGATCGGTTTTATATCAATTTGTTGCTCAAAAGTTGCCAAGGAAGGTAAAAGTTGCCCTAGGTTGCTGGTACTACAAAGAGTTGCTCAAAACGCTAAAAGTTGCTCAAAAGTTGCCGAGCACAATCTATTTATGCCTAGCACGCGTGAAGTTGCGAGGAGACGCGACGCGAGGGAGCTCCAAAAATTAGAGACTACAGACAAAGGGAGTTGACCTTTCACGGCCGAGTGATTCGGAAGTGTAAATCTCATATCAACAGCAAGAATGATGCCTGTTGTCACGTATTGGAAAACGTCGATTCACCTTGTGTCTTTGAAGTCTGAACAACTAATATGTTAAGAGAAGTGTCTATACGAATGTTTGCAAGTTCAACAGTGAGAAGAAAGCTTTTAACATAACCAAAATTTAACTCCAGATGGACTGCCGTGTTCCCCGTATCCGCTCCATTGAGATGTACATTTTGTTGAATAACTCAAGTGCGGGATAGCACACACCCCTGAGACTTTGACAGGTGGCTTATTTACTATTTTCCCACAATATCTCAATTTATGGACTAAGTAAGTAAGTAAGTAAGTAAGTAAAGCCTTTATTTAAAGAGGGTAGCACTTAATAGCCAAAGGCTAATAAACTTGTGGCCCTCATAAAAGACACAACTATTTACAATCTAATAAATATAGTAAACTAAAATATATATACATTTAAAATATAACAAGATTCGATATTAAGAAAAAAATAAAAAAATAATTAAATGATAACATGATGCAAACATTGTTGTTCCTTAAAAATCTTGGCAAACATGTTCTTTTTAAAACATGCTACAGAATCTAATTTCCTAATTTCAATTGGTATACTGTTCCACAGTCTTGTTGCCGAAACAGCGAAAGAGCGTCCCCCCTCTGTTTCTCTTCTATATTTAGGACAAACAGCATTAATGCTTGAATAGCTAGTGTTGCGGGAGTGCCGCTTATTATTCAAAATCAAGTGTTCATTTAGATAATTCGGCAAAGACCCATTAATTCGCTTGTACATTATTATGCATTTATCTATCTTATGTTGCTCATAAAACGGAATCCAACCTAGCTTGTTAAACAAAGCAACTGATGGTGTCATGCGGTCGGCATAAGAAATAACGTGTGCGGCACATTTTTGCAATCTTAAGACCCTATAAACCGACTCTTTATCGCAATTTGCCCAAACAACATTAACGTAAGACATAACAGGGCGAATAATGCTATTATAAAACTGAAGTCGCTGTTTAAGAGGTAGACAGGCTCAGATCTTACGCAGTATTGCGATTCTAGAGGCCAACTTTTTACATACTTTCTCAATATGTTCATTAAATGACAATTTGCTCTCAATTTCTACGCCTAATAAGGTAGCACAATCCACACTACTGAGCTGTTTTCCATTTACGATAACATCTAATTATGTCACTTCCATTTATGTTAGCTACACATCTTTTCCCAGTGATCGTAAGTACTTTAGTCTTGTCTTCATTTAATGGGAGCTTATTCGCTGAAGCCCATAATTGAATTTCAGAGACAGACTTACTTAGTGATGAATTTAAGGTGGCTCAGTTTTTCACATCCGCAGAAGCAGTGACAATCGTATCGTCTGCGTAAAGGCCCAACTGAGCACTTGTATACAAGGGCAGATCGTTGATAAACAAAATGAAAAATAAAGGACCTAAAATACTGCCCTGAGGGACTCCATGCAACATCAAAGCTTCGCTTGACTCACTCCCATTTACACAGACCACTTGCTTCCTATGCAACAAATAAGAGTGACACCAGGCAAGCTCCCGGTTGACTATACCGTACAGTTCCAACTTGCGCAACAATAGCTTATGGTCCACCATGTCGAACGCCTTTCGATAGTCAACCAGGACCATGCTGCATACATGATAATTATCTAAGCTGAATAAAAGCTCGTCAACTAGCTTGATTAGAGCAGTCTCGGTACTGTACATCCTACGAAACCCAGACTGTCTAGAATACAACAAGTTATTATCCATGAGGAAAGCATATAGGGAGTTGTGCATATGACGTTTGATTACTTTTGACACCGCCGGTAGCACAGAAATTGGGCGATAATTAGAAGGATCACTGGCCGCACCCTGTTTGAACAGTGGTGTCACATTAGCGGTTTTCCAACGAGTAGGAAACTTTCCTGTGGAAAATGACGTGTTGATAAGCCTCGCTATGCTTGGAGCTAAAATGGGAGGGCCAATACGCAAAAACCTGGCGCTGATTTTATCGACACCTGCAGCCTTATGGGGACTGATCCCCTTTATAATCTGAAGCACCTGAGCATTAGTTATTTCTGGAACAGAGAAAACCACATCCGGATCTTTGCGAGACTCAACAAAGTTTACTAACTTGGAC
Organism: Pachyseris speciosa; assembly: GCA_016490735.1. Classification (NCBI taxonomy): domain Eukaryota; kingdom Metazoa; phylum Cnidaria; class Anthozoa; order Scleractinia; family Pachyseridae; genus Pachyseris; species Pachyseris speciosa. The sequence goes on from JAEMWC010000711.1 coordinate 363,238, forward strand.
AAGTCTGATGGTGTATTTCCAAGTCTGGATCTCAGATTATCAGCGATCGAGGAAGCCATCCAACTGTAGCTTACTAATCCTTTATTCATCTTTCCGGATCCTGTCAATGTTTTTATCGTATTCCACGTTGCTTTAGGGTTGTTTCGATTTTCTTCGAATGCATTCTTGTAAAACTCACACTTTGCTGAGTGCAAGGCAGAAACAGCCTTGTTTCTCGCCTCTCGATAATTTGCCCAGTCAGAACTATTGTCCTTCAATAAGTGATCACGAGAGTGCAGTTTTTTAATAACTGCATTGGTCATCCAGGGGGGCTGGGGCCGAGACTCCATTAACGTTTATGCGAAAAAATCCTACATCGTTCGATAAGCGTTTCCTTTCTCAAACAATTATCCATCGAAGCGAAAACAAGTGTGCTTAGTTTTTTTTGGGAATCAATACACTATTTTTATCACCTTGCATAATGATAAACCTCTGTGGCCTAAAGGTCACTGTTCCTGCCTGTGACGCAGTTAACCCGGGTTCGATGTCTTTTAGTGGTATATATCACGGGCTTTATTTTTTCTGTTTCTCTTTTTCTTGTTCTTTTAGAAATATTTTTTACAAGTGTTATAATTATTGTTCTCAATGGTTGAGCTGTATTTTAGAGGAATGTATGTTGATAGGGGTCTAAAGAAATAGACTCCAACACAAGCTAAGCACAATGCATCCGATGTAAGAAAGACAGACTTCTCTCTATTCTTTTGTTTAGCGCTAAGTTAGGGATATAATACTGTTTTTTGCAAGCCCGAGTTTAGGCTAATTGTAGCCTCTTGTTTTCTTTCATCTATTTGAGATTATACAAAGAAGCTTAGACAAAGAAAAAATAATTCTAAAACTGTATGGGTCAAAATCAGCCAAATTTGTTGTATGGTGCTGCATGTTTTGCATACTTCAAATGGGATTTCGGGTTTTTCTTTTCTGCCAATCATCTGATTGGGGGTGGGGTTATGCAAATGGCCCAATCAGAACACATTGCATTGTGATTTGCATAAACCCTACCTCCACTCAGATGATTGGCAGAACAGAAAAACCTCATTTTTTGAAATTGTGCAGCATAATACAAAAGGAATTTGGCTGTAAACGGCATCATACAGTACTGTATGAACAGGTAAATGTAAAAGGCATGCAGTTGGAACACAAAAGTTATGCTAAAGAAGACTGCTTAAAAAAACAGAATGATTCACAATTCCCTAGGTTTATAAAGCTGAACATCTTTTTCCATGTCCTGGTTTACTGTTTGTTGTTTCAGTTTATTAACCCTGAAATTCCTGGTCAACATCAATCCATGGGCATATTAATTCTGTTTATTGTTGCCTATATATTTCTTTGGGCACAAGCTGGGAGAATTTGCTCACATATCAAGACATTCTCCGTGCTTACCATTCGTCAGAAAAATCCAGATGGAAATGACCATTGAATACTGGTAAGCGATTTTCCAAATTTACCAACCAACTGGATGAGATTGGCACTTATACCGTTTACTGCCAATCATTCTGTCTAGAAAATCCTGAGATAGGCCCTGGAAATGGAACAATTCATGCAAATGGTAAGGAAATTTCCGGAATTCCGTTCCAAATGGAAAAAGAGGACTACCTCTGGAGGTTGTCCACAATTTTCCAAAGAGATTTTCTGGAAAAGTACCTTTCCATTTGACTTATTTTTATTTTATTTTTTTTATTTTTTTATTTTATTAGCTTCACCAGAGACCTGGCAGGGACACTACAACAGCGTGCGCCAATTACTGTAGGCCCGTAATGTCAAATCCCTGCCCTGTAACCACATTCTAGTAGAGATAGACCACCACACCGAGGACTACGTCCCCTACTCTTTACGAACAGTGCGTGGGTTCTTTAACGTCCCACAGAATCAATTATGAAGAGTTGAGAGATGGGGCCTACGGTTTATCGTCCTTATCCGAGAAGACTAGAAAGTCTAACCATTTGCAGATATCATTACAAAGGCAGCACTTTCTCCTCAATTATTTAAAGACCCTGAGTGCTGGTGCGGCCGGGGTTTGAACCCGCGACCTCCCGCACAGTAGTCCGGTGCTCTACCACTGAGCTAACCGGTCGGCGGTTCAGACCGAAATGTCTGGATTTTCCTGACAAATGGCAATCACCCTCTGTCTGAACCAATTATATTTGGTCTTTGTGCTTGACCATATTAAGAGTGACATTGGAAGGGGAAATGAGATGCTGTGAGGTCACTGCTAGAGCATAAAGGGTTAAAAAACAAGTCGGTGAAAGACCCTTGCAATATTTTTAGGAAATGCAGTACTGTTTTAGAAAAGCACTCTGAGAATGAACCCTAAAAAAATGATTCTTTAATTGCTGTTTATGATTAATTGCTGTTTATGATAGCTCCTGTCAGATAGTGCAATACATGTATCCTTGTCGTTCTCTGTGCTACATGTAACAACAACAAACAAACAACAACATTTATTCATACTGTATTTTACTGGTTACAAAAATATTAATGAACAGTATACGTGTTAATTTTAAAATTATATACATACAGTAAAATTAATATTAGTTAAAATATACACAACAGTCAGAAAGAGGCCTTAATTGCAACTTAATAATGTGACACTACACACTTGGACAGTCTTCACAAAAGTTTCGCTGTTTTTTATGGTTGTAAAATAATGTTAAAAAATTGCTCCTTTATTTATTTTTTGTCAGGTGCTCTACACTGCTATAGTTTTGTATGGTCCTTCTCTTACATTAGAATCAGGTTGGTAAACATGTTGTTTACAATGCTAGTTTATAGATCAGAAACTTGTATAACATAGGACCCTGATTCCCTGATTACTGCTATTATTTTTTGCTTAATTTGTTTTTAACAGATGGTTTATCATTGTTATTATTACTTCTATAACATGCTTACCATAAAATTCCAAAATAATCCCAGGGCTCATGACAGTTAATTTGTAAAAATAAACATTAAAATGTTAGTTGCTGGTGCATACACCATGTGACAATGCTGGCAGCTCAAAATAGCAAACCCTAGCAGTCCATATGTTTGTATGAGCAGCGTATTTTTTGAGAGGCTTTTCTCTGGAAGAAGCCATGATATTTGTAACTGAGAGAAGTTCCCATACAGTGCTTACTTTTGAGTGGCTGAATCATTCACTATATGTGAATGCCAGCTTTTTGTAACATTACACATTATTGTATATGTTGGTTCAATTTTTAATTTCCTTTGTTTTGTACTCATTGTATTTATTTTTTATACAGTTTTTTACACTGTATAGTACTTAATGTGCAGTACCATTTCTTTCTCTTCAGTAACAGGGTTTCCACTTTGGTTGTCCACAATTCTAACAGGACTTGTTTGCACTTTTTACACCACTGTGGTAAATAATTACAATAATATTGCAATTTACATTGTTGATGACTTTATTACTTTTCTATATATTTATTACTTTTCAAATAAATAAATATTAAAATAATTATATTATTTGATAATTTGAACATGTTCATTGGACATCAAACCTTACACTGGCAACATGTTGACAAGAATGTACTAAAAGGCAAGAGTTTTTTGCCACTGGAAAGCTACAGCAAGTTCCTTGCATAAAGTGGAGGATTTAATCCCTTTTGACAAAGGAAAAAATAGTCCTGAGTGCCAAATGTTGGCCTTTCCAAAACATTTTCAGCCCAGCTTCCCTCCTTGTTTGTTGCCCTCTTCCGATCCTTATCCTTAGACAGTTCCTTTATCGCCATGGGAGATCATAAACAGTATAAATCCTGATGGTACATGTAGGTTGATTTCACAAGTTGATTGTGTTTATTTTGTTTCACTGTTTTTATCTAGGGTGGAATGAAAGCTGTGATTTGGACAGATGTGTTCCAAGGAATTGTCATGCTGGTTGGCATGACAACAATAATCATTGTTGGGACTCTGAAGGTCGGCAGTTTGGGCAAAGTGTTTGAAATTGCACACAAGGGACACAGACTTGACGTTGAGTAAGTTTTCTAAGGTAGCCAGAGAGCAGAAATATGTCTTTTCATCCATTTTAGGTTACAGCTGTATGTCATAACTAATACTCTATGTCTTTGTAGTCTGTCTGTAGATCCAACACATCGCACCACGTTGTGGGTTTTCTTGATTGGTGGGGTGTTTCAAATGCTCCCAGTTTACGCAACCAACCAGACTGCTGTCCAGCGATTTCTGACAACTAGGTCTTTTAAAGCTGCAAAGAGGTAAACTTAAATTATACCTTGAGTGATAAACAGAGTTGGCTGGCAGGAAGCAAATAAAATACTTGGCCACTCTCTCATGAGTGAGCTTCTTATAACTTCTTATGAAAAGTTTGACTTGTTAAATTTGTTACAATTTTTTAAATCAAGTTTTAACTATCAGTTTAGTACCATCGTGATCATGTCTCTTTGTCATTCAAAACCTCATTAATAATTCATAAAGGTTATACAAATAAAGAAATTGTTGTTTAATAAGTGTCTTTGTGTCTGATATAGACATGGTTCACTGTTACATCCTGTTTTTCTTGGCCAAAATATTCCCAAAATCTAAATATTAGTGTAGGAGTGGTAGATGTACACTATACAAAAAGATTTTTAATCTGTTCAATAAATACACAATTCATGTTGTATCAAGTCCTAAACCACTCGGTTTTGCCCCATGTTTTCACACTCTGACCTGACCTGCTGCCTTCACAGTTTGACCTGCTCTTTTGTTAAACATTTCAATTAAACATATCTGATAGCATGACATAAAGAATACTGAGAATATTAGTAAACCCCTAATTAATTTACATTTTTGTAATGATTCTTTCAAGGGCTGTGTGGATGAATATCCCGCTTAACATCTTCAACACATCACTGACCGTTTTAACAGGATTAGTAATCTATGCATTCTATGCCTCGTGCGACCCTCTGAGCACCAGAGAGATAGGCACAGATGACGAGGTAACTACATGTATATTCTTGCACAGTATCACTTCAAAGGTTAGCTTCTTTTTTCTATTTGTAATCTTGTTTTCTGTAAATTGGACAATTCAGTAAACTGCAAACACAAATAATGAAGTATTAGATATACTTATATTGTACATGTAATCAATAGCAGTTAATAATCTCCAGCAAACTGTAGTCACTGGAGGATCAAATGTTACATAATATGATATTGTATGTGGTTAATGTGGTTAGTGGAAAACAGAGTGATCATTAAACAAAAAATAACTGTTTTTCTTATCATTTAAAAAAAAAACATCTCCAGTGTTACTGCAACTGTACAACAGCTGTTGATTTGAGGCTTTCAGATTATATTGTTGGCTTTTGTAGCATTTAATACAACATTGAATAATAATTTTCAAACTCATAAAAAATGAAGGTATTGAACAGAAGTAAAAATTAAAGAAAAAAGAAAATAGAAAGAAAATAGTCAAAAATCACGGATGAGAAGGAAATACTATCAGAGATTGAAGCATATTACACTCATCTATACAGCTCAACGGTAACAGGTAGCACACTGGACATGTTCCAGTGCTTTATGCAAGACATTGAAATACCTTCACTCACTTTAGAGGAGAGAGATGAAATGGAGGGTATTCTGACCTATGAGGAGTGTAAGAATGCCCTAGAAAAGCTTGGAACTGGAAAATCACCAGGGGAGGACGGTTTCACAGTAGAATTCTACAACAAATTTTTTGAGTTGTTAGGAAATGATCTTGTAACAAGCTTAAATGCAGCCTTTGAAAAGGGAAAACTCTCAATTTCACAACGTCGAGGAGTTATCACTCTGTTACCGAAGGAGGACACTGAATTATCATTTATTCAAAATTGGAGATTGAGCAACTATGATCCCAATTGCAACCCCTTTCAGCTTGATGATAATATACAAATTGACCTGACGAAATGTAGATCGAGAGACTATTACCAGTTGTTCCTAGCTAAGAAACATCAGAACTTTCCAACCGGCCCCAAAAGATGGAGAGAATGCTTAGAAGTTAACCGAGAAAACTGGAAAGGTTATTATTTTAAGGTAATACCTAACTTGTGTAAAGAAAGCAAGTTAAGAGAATTCCAGTTTAAACTCCTCCACAGAATAGTGGTGACTAAAAAAGAACTTTTCAGATATGGAATGAAACCTGACATGACTTGTTTATATTGTGGAGAATCTGTCTTGATATTTCATACCTTTGTAGATTGTCAATCCACCGTATCTTTTACAAAGCAAACCTTGCAGTGGTTTAATCGTAATAATAATTCATCTTATGACCCAAATGTTAAGGAAATACTCTTCGGACTGCTGGATAATTCCTCAAAAAAGATGAGAAACTCAATTACACTCTCCTGTTCATGAAATATTATATTTACTCAAGTAAGCTGAACGAAGAATCTCTCAACCTTTCAACATTCGTCTCGAAAGTCCTCTTTAAATACAGAATAGAAACTTCAGATTTCTTGTTACGAGTCGAATACTCAATTTTAATTCATTCTGCTCTGTTAAAACGTGACTATATTATTGTATATATGTCATACATTGTGCAAGAAATAAAATATAATTATATATTATATATATATATATATATAATTATATATATATATACTAAAAACAATGAAAAGCCAAAGTCTTCTGTTACTTTGCTTTTGCGCTACGCGTTTCACCGCTGTTGCGGCTCTTCAGGCATAGCAAAGTGTGTTTATTGACTTATTGTGTCACAGATGTAATTGTAATTACAATTATAATTGCTATTGTAATTCTAAGCGCGCGCGCGAGCAATTAGCGTAATTTCAAATCATTAAGAACGGGTTTATACTTCAAAATAAAAAACCTCTCTTTGTTCTTTCTCATGCCCTCTGAGGGGCTGAGAATCTTATAAAACGGAAATATAGTGAACTGAGGTGTCAGTCCCGCAGCACATTATATATATATATAAAGAACAGCAGCATGACTTCATTCCCTTGTAATAATTACATGTGGTGCTTATAAATGTCTTGATGTTTTGTCTCTAGATATTACCATACTTTGTGATTGAAGTACTTGGCAAGTTCCATGGGATTCCTGGGGTCTTTGTAGCTTCTCTATTCTGTGGCACTTTAAGGTACATGTAGTAAGAACTCATTTAAACATGACTGCTTTCCTTATGTTAAGCATGATTAATTTTTTGGTGCCAAATACAGTATAAATTAATAACTGATGCATGTCAAGTCAGCTGGACTTTCATTAGAACCAAACATCTGTAAATAACTCAATTCTTTTCCTGTTCTTAGTACTGTAGCTTCCGGACTCAATGCTCTAGCAGCAGTTACAGTGGAAGACTTTGCTCCTTTGGTGGTGCAGCACATCCCAACTGAACGGGAAGCACTGGTGTCCAAGTTGCTAGGTAATAGAATTTCAAAACTGAAAAGTAATGGCCACTCTGATTTAGTAATGGCTCCCCTAAACTAAAGTTGACTCTTTGCCCCCCTATTGAACCCTGACACAACCGCCCCCCCCCCCTCCCCCACCTGAAAGTAATGATCCCCCAAAAGTAGCAGTCTTCTGAACACAGTCACTCAACAGAAGCAAAATACCATGTTGTATTTGATGTAATGTTTCAAGTAGTCTCTATTGCAATCGACTTATTAGCAATGTAATTAACGGAACACAAGTCACTGGAATGCAAAAAGTGTCTCCTCTTTCTCATTTATAGTGAAATGATTAACAAAGGCTCAGGCCATCAGTGTTGATTACCATTCAATTTGTATCAACATTACACTGTACATTAGATAACTATGATGTGTGAAAATCTTTGGACTTTAAACAATATGTTAGCTGTACTGTGTACAAATTTAATATAATCAGATGAGAAATTGTCTCAATTTGGATCAACCTGAGAGATTTAACATAGTGTCACTAGAGCACAAAATATAGGTAGTCCTCCTTCCGGCCTCACCAAAAACTGGTTGCAGTATTATATGATCAGTACCTTTGCTATCATTGCGAACATTTGGGGCCTTTTTTTTGTTACACTTTGCTTTGTTCTCAACTGAGTAGTTGATACCATGTATAACCAGAATGACTTTTGAATATCGTGTTATGCGTCCTCTTTGTGTGAGATGACTGCTGAATTACAAATGTTTTTTAATGCCTACCCGAAAGTATTGGTGAGGCTAAAAGGGTCAATACTTTCGGGTAGGCATTAAAAAACATTTGTAATTCAGCAGTCATCTCACACAAAGAGGACGCATAACACGATATTCAAAAGTCATTCTGGTTATACATGGTATCAACTACCCAGTTGAGAACAAAGCAAAGTGTAACAAAAAAAGGCCCCAAATGTTCGCAATGATAGCAAAGGTACTGATCATATAATACTGCAACCAGTTTTTGGTGAGGCTAATACTTTCACCAATACTTTCGGCCTCACCAAAAACTGGTTGCAGTATTATATGATCAGTACCTTTGCTATCATTGCGAACATTTGGGGCCTTTTTTTTGTTACACTTTGCTTTGTTCTCAACTGGGTAGTTGATACCATGTATAACCAGAATGACTTTTGAATATCGTGTTATGCGTCCTCTTTGTGTGAGATGACTGCTGAATTACAAATGTTTTTTAATGCCTACCCGAAAGTATTGACCCTTTTAGCCTCTCAATCCGAAAGTAATGGGCCGGGGAAGGGACTATAATTACTTTCAGAATTCTACTGTGTACATGAATGTGTTGTGGTTCAATTTTATCCATGGTTCAAGTTTTATTTTCCTTTGTTTTGTATTCATTACCATACATTACAATACACAAGGACAAAAGAAAATAGAAATTGAACCAAGCAAAAAAATTAATCTGCAACCATAGAGCTATAGTGTTATTGTAGTGTAGCAACATCTAAAGGTATGGAAATTTCAAATCGAGATTATGAATCCTGTTTTAAGGTCCAGCATATTCAATAAAAAAGTTAGCATGATCAAAAATAAACTTTAAACATGTTTGCATTTCTGAAATTCACAGTGTGTGTTTATGGAATCATTTCTCTTGGGTTGGCTTTCTTGGTCTCAACACTTGGGAATATGATATTACAGGTTAGTACCCTTAAATGATCCTGCCTTGTCAGGGCTCGAGACTAACTTTTCAGCTTACTAGCCCAGTGGCTAGTGAGACGTTTGATTCACTAGCCAAAACAAATTTTTCACTAGCCATACTTCTTTGCCAGACATTTATCCTGTCAAGCAGTTTCACTTACATGTAGGTAGTTTCTTTTCCAACCACAATACTATGCATGATGTCCAACTTATCATATTTTTAGAAATAAGTACGTTTGACATTTGAAAGTGTAATTATAATACAAATAAAAGTCTTTTTTTTTTACACCGTAAATTAATTTCTTTAAAAGTTGAAGAGACACTGTGATACAAATTTAACATTATTAGTAAACCAAACTTTAAACTATGAAATTGGAATTCTTACGTCTGGTACTCAACAAGCCTTCAACAGTGTCTAAACACAGTAGCTTAAATACAAAAATGGATGCTCTTTTGAATGCAAAATGCTATTTCAATTTTAAGGAACTTGAAATAAAATAAGTCACTCAAACAAATTATTTGAATCACATCACTTATTTATCAAGTTTCACCATGTAATGATAATGCTGTAGAGAAACAATATTAACAGAAATACACTTAAAATTTCAATCGTCTCCGGATGTCATTGCCGGTGCGTGATAAAAAGAGAAACACTTTTGAAACCTTAATTTCAAATAAGTAAATGATCAATAAACGGTGCATCATAAGCAATATTTCATATTGAAATTGGCCTTATCGCGGTTTCAGACGCCATCTTGACGGGTAGGCAAATGGAACACAATTCACATTGTTTGTATGCAATTCCGTTGTCAAAAACATTGCGTGAAGCGCCTCTTTCTTAGCAAAAAATATGTTGCTAGTTAATAGTACTAGGCAAAGGGTTTCACTGACAAAATGTAAGGGATTTAGCCTAGCCAGAAAACGTTCTCTGGGGTTTTGAATTTTCCATACATTTGTCTGTTATTTTTTTCCTGGGAATTTTTCAGCTCATGGCAAAACATTACAGACAAACGTATGGAAAAATTCAAAAAGCCAGAGAATCTTTTTCTGGTATGGCTAAATCCCTTAAATTTTGCCAGTGGAACCCTTTGCCTAGTACTATTAATTAGCAATATATTTTTTTGCTGAGAAACAGGCGCTTCATGCATTTTTTTTGACAACGGAACTGCATACTAACACTGTAATTTGGATTCTCTTTAGCTACCCGCCAAGATGGCGTCTGAAACCGTGATAAGGCCTATTCAACATTTATAAGACAGAGTATTCTACCGCTTCAATCGCCTTGTAGAACGAGAGTTATCACATTTTTGTTTGTTGCAACGGCAAAAATTCAGTCATGCTCACCAGCGCGCAATGAAAAGAGAAACACTTTAGGGAAAATGAGGGAATGTCAAGGATCAGCAGTAAATTGGGGAAATGTTGGGGAGTACACCTGTAGTTCATTTATTGTTCATTGCATTAGTATGAAAAAAAAGAAAGAAAGAAAAAGTCAACCGTCTGTTCACTTGCACAACTCCTTTTCAATTACTGTGATACATTTGAAATCAATTTTCATTTGGTTTCCCTCTTGTCCTCCAGTACTTTGAACTTTTCACTAGCCAAAATGACTAGTGAAGTGTAAAATCCACTAGCCAAAACGGAATTTTTACTAGTCTGTGGCTAGTTGGCTACCGTTAGTCTCGAGCCCTGATTGTGCTATTAAAGGGAACCTCTACTCTTACAACAAATTGACACTAAAATAATTGTTGCAAATAATTACTAGATTTCAAATTTTGTTTTAAAATGTGGATATAACATTTAAGTGTACGAAAAACTGGATTTCATCATCGCCTGTTTTTGCTTTTAAATTTCAATGGCACAGCCATTTTGGATTTCATGACGTTATTGTGCTTCATTTACTTCCTGACAATAGCTGGAACCTATTGACGTCTAGAAAACAAAGATGGCAGTGCCTGGGAAATTTAAAAGTGAAAAAGGGTGTTAATGATACCCAATTATGTTGCACTTCAAATGCTATTCCAATGTCATAAACTAAATTTTGGAAACTAGTAATTATTTCTAACAGTTTAGGCTCAATTTGTTGTAGAGGTTCCCTTTAATTCTTTTTAAGCAAGCTTCATCCAGTTACAGGGACTGGTGTATTATTGCAGTTCCTAGCAGTATACAGCAGTATTCAGGACACTTGTCATGCTGGAAACTAGTTTAAAGGCCCAGCTCCCACAAGTCTCATGAAAACGACCAAACTTGTAAGCAATGTTCTTTGCATTCTTTTCAGATGAGTGCCACCATGTTTGGGACCACAGGCGGCCCAATGTTAGCTCTCTTTTCACTTGGGATTTTAACAACCCGTGCGAATACCAAGGGTGTGTGGATAGGTGTTGTGATTGGGTTTTGGTCAGTGACTTGGATCAGCATAGGTGCGCTCATCGACCCACCCAGATATCCCACGCAGCCAATGTCAATATCTGGGTGTCCCAGCAATGTTACAAATTACAATATGACGTCAACACATCCTGCAAGAAAGTAGGTGGCAGTTTTTAAGTTTTGGATGAAATTAAGTTTCTTTTGCTTCTTTTTGCTAAAATTTTGTAGAATATCAGCTTTGAACAACATTTGTGGATAGAGAAATAAGCTCCTTGGCTATTTTTTAATCTTGGATTAGGGTTAATCAGCTTTTGAACAACCCAGCCCTGTAATCCACTCAATTTTGCTGGATACACTTTGTCTAGCATTTGAAGCTATTTTTGCAGTGGCCAGTTTACTTTATCAAATCAGTCAACACCTTGACCAATAGAGCGGTTTTTCAAAAGTAAATTGTGTTTGCTTTACTTTTACATAGCTTTGCTCTCTGATTGGCCAACAAAACTCGCACCACTTTCTCAACCAGTGAGAAGAAAACCAAAACCAATCATGCGCATTTTCCTGTGCTTTGCACTGATTACATATAATTGCTTTTAAATTCTGATTGGCTTGCTGCACTGTTTCGGTCTGCTACACATGTATGATTGGTCAGAGTAATTGGTTTGGTTTTAGTTTTATGACACTCAATTGAAAACTGCTCTAATATCTTTTCTGACTTCACATTCCATCAATGCAACACCACAGGTTTCTTCACTAGAGACTAGCATTAATAAATTAAAGAAGAGCCTATTTGCAAGCTACTTTCTCAGCTTCAAAATCTCTTTAAGTACAAGGCATTTAGTAACCCCAACAAAGAATTTGCATGAAGTTCTTCAATCACAGGAGATAAGCCCTGTCTTAAATCCCAGCAAATATTATTTTGGAATCTCAAGAAAGTTGTATGTGTAATTTGCATTATGTTCTTTCTTCAGCCTTGAGCCTCATTCAGTGTACGCCATTTCATTCTTCTGGTATGGAGTTATTGGCTTCGTTATCACATACATCATTGGTTACCTTGCTAGTTTTATTTTTAGTGAGTATTGCGTTAACTGTCCAGCATAATAATAGTAATAATAATAATAATAATAATAATAATAATAATAATCTCCTTGGTTACGTTCGACGCCCCAGGTTGGCTGGATAGGGATCCATATGGTATCCATACGTTTTCACTGTCATAATAATAATAATTCATATAGTGCTAAAATTGTAGAAATATTCTTAAGTGCTTCACACATTGCATAATCAAAAAAAAAACTAAAAAAATAAATATAGATCAAAATATAAAAATGACTATAAAGTGATAAAATATTAAAGTTATGAACAACATTAATTTCAACATACCGGTAATTATGTTTTGTGTTCAGAGGGAATGTGAAAAGGCATTTATCCCATGATAGGACCAATAATTGAAGGGCTGGGGGCATAAACTGCCTATGTAGAGTTTTAGGTGTTTTTTTTGCATACGTTATTTCTCGAAAATGAAAAAGAAATCAAAATGCAGTTCACATGCAAAAATTTGGACAAATCCGAGCAAACTGAAAAAACGGCCGAAAATTCCACATAGGCAGTTTATGCCCCCAGCCCTTCATGAAGTTACGCTCATTTGTATGCGTACCATATTAATATTCATACGTGAATTATGTGAACATTTGTGAAGAGTAAAACTAAAACTGGAAGTGAAATGATTGACGGGTAGAAAGGATTGTTTGATAGTGTGACGTAGACTATAAATTTGGCGGTTAAAACATCGATTAAGCTCATCGGATATGAAACTTACGTGAGTGCTGGAGCTGTGGATTGCTACTTATTAACTGCATTATCGGTTTGCCTTCCTGCCTGGTGATCAAAAGACTTCATGAAAAGTCCGGAGATCCGCAAGTTTTTAACACTTCTGAAAGAATCCAGTTAGCATTTTCTCTGTGCTTACCAAATCACAATGAGATATAAACTTAAGTTGACTGTCGGCTTTTGGAGTACAGAGTAGAAGCCAGGCAGAAAAAGTCTGAAAACAACTCTCGTCTCAAAAAGCGGTGCGTCGTTGCTAGTCTTGGTCCATTTCTCAAAGGTTGCCGTGCTGAAAGCTGGGAAAGCGAGAGTGGTTTTTGGACTTAAGGCGAAAAGTGTATGTTTGAAGAGTCTTGTTGTATGCGCATGGAGCAGACAATGATCCCAGAATTCATTGCAGTCAAAGAGGGCACTGTCTGAAGTCAAAAACTCTCGCGGGGGGCGGTGGGTTGGGGCAGATTATTACTTGTTTTCAGTAAAAACTCTACCTTATAAAATGACTTTGAAAACTGTCTAGCTGCTGCACCGAGGTTTCCATTGTTCATTAAGTTTGAAGAGCGCATTTTTTGAAACCACTCATGACATGAAATCCCACCTTGCTTTTACTGTTAGCCGTGAAATAATTGGTCGAAACCAATCCTAAGACTTCGGAAACGCTACCGAGAATTCATTTGGCACGAAGTGAAGTCTGCCCGTTTTCGATGAGTATCTTGAACACAATCCATGGAAAAGTTGCATTGGCACGCACAGCAAACATTCAAAGCAATATTAAGCAGTACTCCTCGCGATTCATTTGTGTGAATCAGATGTACGTAAACAACGGATGATAACGTGAACGATCGCCGCAGTTATGAACACAACTTAAGCAGTAGTGAAACCAAAAAAAACAAAACAAAACAAAACGAAAAAAAACAACCCCTTGTACAGGATTCGAACCCACAACCTCTGTGAAACCGGTGAATTGCTGTAACATCCATGCTTGTTGGTTCGTAACATATTCGTGACTGATGAACAAGTGAGAATGAATATTTGGTAAACATGCTGCCAAATTTTAACACATAAATCACTTTTGCGTTGATCGCCTCAGTTTTTTGCTTCTATGGAGGCTAATAAACTACCGCAAAAAGTATTATCACGTGAGATAAACATTTGTGCGCGACTACAGTCATTGTGATGAGACAATCCATCACGCGTGATAAAGGGATTGAATTTCAAAATGCAAATTTTTTTATGTTTTGGAGCCAAGTTAATTTCAGAAAAGAGTTAATTATTTCTGTCAAATTCTTTCACTGTCGTCATTTACGTTAATTTTTACAAGAGTTTCATTCCATTGTTTTCCACTTGACGATGAAAATGAATCCATCAAAAACGTTTCAACTGCAGAAACCACGCACAAGTTTTAATTTACTATGCAACACAACGTTCTGAGTAAACGAAACACGACGGAAAACAGCGTACTCTTAGAACTCTTAATTTTTGCCCTAGAACATCTGATTAACTCAAATTTTTGGTGTAGGTCACCAATAGGAGTTGTCTTGCCAAAAAGTTTCTTCAAGGCAAAACAGCCGTCTTTAATATTTTGTGATTTTTCAGCCATCGGCAAGCTTTTTGCGCACTGATTTAGAATCAACCGAGGTTTTTGTACGCTGGATTTAAGATGTACGCTGTATTTAAGACAAACAACCAACTTTAGCGCTGTGTTATATCAACCAAAGCCTTTCCGAAAGAACTTAGAGTCAACCAAGGCAACTAGGCGCTGTTTTCGACTCGGACGAACCCTTCAGTTAAGCTGATTCGGACTCAAACAACCGCGCTTTAACACTAGCGTTGGCGTTAACATTAACACTAACCCTAACCATGTCCCTAACCCTATCCCTAGCCCTAGCCGACGCTCTAACCCTAATGTTAAGTCCAACCTAAACCCAACAATAACCCTGAATCTCTTCGGAGTGAGTGCTGTTCTCAGGTCGGACAAAATCTTTGCACGCTGACCTGAGGTTAACCAAGGCTACTGTGTGCTGTTTTTTTTTAAGTCAACCACAAATATTGTGCACTGTTTTCATGCCAAGCAAGCTTGTTGAGTGTTATGATTAACCAAAAACGACACATTGCGCATTACGTCTAACTGAATAGAAACGTTCTGTGTTCTCTTAAATCGGTTACAAGCATTTGGCGCTTAGTCTTTCACTCAAAGAATACCCTTGGGCATTGTTAATTAGCATACTCCACCATAATTGAAGGGCTGGGGGCATACACTGCCTATGTAGAGTTTTAGGTGGTTTTTTTGCATACGTTATTTCTCGAAAACGAAAAAGAAATCGGTGAAAAAAAATACGGGACAATGTTTTTGAATCAAAATGCAGTTCACATGCAAAAATTTGGACAAATCAAAGCGAACTAAAAAAAACGGCCGAAAATTCCACATAGGCAGTTTATGCCCCCAGCCCTTCAATTGAAGGTTTTTGTGCGAAACTATTGCACTGTAATGACTTTTTTAAGTCAATTTTTCAGATTTGCTTGAAAAATGCCAGAAATTTTGCAAACCAGTGGGGAAAAATATTAAAATGCAGTACATTTTTCTTTCACACAATTGCAGGCCACCTGAAAAAAAATCAGGCATTTTGGGCAATGTGTGACCTAAAAAGTCATTGATGATAGTTTTGCATAAAACCCTCCAGTTATTTCCAATAAATGTTTGATAGGATTTGAATAAGGGCATGTTCTAAATCAGTGATACATGTAGCTGATAGCTATATTGTTTTGTTTTAAAAGTTCTGACTTATAATTATATGATTTAGACAAAATTATGTGCTAAATTAACACTACAAATGTTCTATTGCAACCCTTTTTCACTGCCTTTGATTTGTTTTAGTGATGACAATTTGTTCACCTGAACAGTCTCAGAAAAAAAATAGATTTTATTACTTTTTAGTGTTTTAAGAACTTTCCAAAACAAACTCAGTTTAACTCGCAGTACTTATATTAAATAGCAGCTTTTTTGTTACTACTGTATACAGTTAAGTGGAATATGTCCTATGCTGATGACCGCTTTTATTAATTTGTTGATGCAACCTCTCTATCATCACAGCTGTTTTTCCTTGGTTGAAAAACTATACAGTGTAGCAAATCCCTCAAATCCCATTTAAGTATGAGAATTTAATTCTGGTGTTTCATCATGACCTTTGCAAATTGTTGAAGTTAAACAACATTAATTTCCCCCCTTATTTTTCAGCTAAACATGTCAATGAGAGCATAGACTCTAGTTTGCTGTTTGACTATTCCAAGCTGACAGCCTGGTGTCAAAGGTGTACTGACAGATCATCTGGTCACCTGACGCCTAACAATCGTATGGATTCCTCAGAGGTAATCACAAGCACTTTGACTTAATTTCTGGTATTTCTGTAGCAAATTTCTTTTCAATACCCCATAAAATAAAGAAATTCACTTTAACCAGCCAAGGTTCAAAGTGCTCCTCCTGTGATTTTAGCAGTGCTTCATGTGGGGCAGTACGTACCTAAGTCAGGGTTTTGGATCTAATTTTCAGATTGCCCAAATCAGCTGTATTTTAGCATGCAGAGTTGATATCACATAAAAAACAGCCTACGTGGCTGGTGTTGAAAGAGGAGGGAAAGTGAGATTGAAATTATTTCCCCCTCACACTATAACAAACATAAATTCATTTGTGAATGATATATGAAATAAATCATACATGAACTGCGGAAATGAAATCAAATGAAGAATGATCCTCGCGGTTTGAACGCAATTTATGGAATTGCGAAAAGAAGCCTGAAAAAATTCAGGACTTCAACGGGGTTCGAACCCGTGACCTCGCGATTACTGGTGCGATGCTCTAACCAACTGAGCTATGACGCCACTGACGTTGGGAGCTTTCAGGCTTTTCAGGCTTCTTTTCGCAATTCCATAAATTGCGTTCAAACCGCGAGGATCATTCTTCATTTGATAAATTCATTTAGAGGCTCAAAACTGAAATTAAGTAACACATCTACGGCCCTGTCAAAATGTACTGGCAGTCAATTATTTGCCGCTTACTTTACTTTGGACTTCACTGTGAGTTCTCTGACAGGCAAGGTTTGCTAACTGTTGCTGCCCAGCTATTCCAGCTATGATGCCCAGTACTACAAAACATTTTTACAGAGCAGCCTGCATTTAGATCTGTTTTTAATAAACACTTGACAAGGCCTCTTAAGTGAGGCAATATGCTTTGTATGGTTGCCTGTTATACATAAGAACTTAACAAAGCATTGATCCCCTGTTTGTGTGACTGGGTGAAGGTACTGTAAAGGCAAAGGAAAAAGCTGTTACTGCAGATTTGAGCCTTAAGGTAAAAAATAAATACAGGATAATGAACCTACTTGTGAAAAAGAGTTGATTTGGAGCAATTTGGGTTTCAAGGTGGCAACATTGCCTGTAAAACAAGCTTCGGAGCAAATTCAGGCTTTATTCTTTGAATGGGTTTCGTACCCATGATGTTGCAATGCTCTCAAGCAAGCTAGCCTGTTATTGTGGCTTCAGCTATGAGGCCTAGGGTTGGTCTCTAAACTTGTGATGATGACTCGGTAAAAATGAATAATTACATTCAATTTTCTTTTAAAAAGTTATTTTATACTTTCACTGTATCCAAACCAGAATTGTGCCAAATGAATATTATGACATAATTATACAGTCGTGAAGTTCTGTTATAACAAAGGTTGTTTTCTGATTCTCTCTGATTTTAGATTTGATTTGATTCAGGAACCTCTCCCTTTAGAAATTTTGTCTACTTTCTTCAAAAACAACTTTACAAATTTATTCTACCCTTATAAACACAAGGACAAATGTTACATACAATGAAATAGGAAACAATGGGTCAGCATTTATTTATTTATTTATCATCATCGTCGTTGTCATCATCATCATCATCATCATTATTATTATGAGGATTTTTTATCACACCTGTAGTTGTATTGGTGGTCACATATTCCTAGATCATCATCATCATCATCATCATCATCTTCATCATTATTATTATTATCATTATAATTTCCTATTAAATTTGACTTAGTTAATTTGTATCTACTTTACAGAACAAACAAGGACACAACAGGCAAACTGAGACAGACTGACTGACCCAACTGCTACAGCAATAAATTGTGAATTTAAAACAAAATGTACAGGAAAAGTGAACCTATGTGTTTATACACAACTATAAATGGACAAGTTGCTTGCATACTCCTGTGCCATAACAAGTTCATTAACACAGTGTACTTACTAATCACTGATAGTTTTTAATTTCTTGTGCCTTGTTTTGTGTACTCTTATCACAATCACCTTCTTCCTAACACTTTTGATAATCTCTTCTCAACCCATCAACAAGTTCATACGTACGAGACACGGACTGCCAGCAATATTTTTTATTATTGTTCTTTTTCTGTAGAACTGATATTGAACAGTTTATGATCTTCCATCTAGGTCCTAAGGTTTGGAATTCCCTACCGAGTGATTCGACCCTGTCCCCCAGATACTTATAATAAGTTTTAATACTAATTCATTAAAAAAAATTCCTTCTCAATAGAACACTAAATTAAACTCTCCCACCTTGACATTCTTTGTTCTCTCCATTTACAGCATGTATTGTCTTGAGGTGCCCAGTGTTAATTTTATAAGCTTTTAGCTTCTACTCAGTTCCCTTGCTTGCAAAATCCCCGTTAGTTTTGTGGCAGCTGTATGTGACTGTTATGTTTTTTGTGGAGTTACATCAATAAAATAATAAAATAAGTAAATTTTGTCTTAAGAATGTGTTTATGAGAAAATGTTTGAACTTGAAAGTACCTCTACTTTTTGCAGTCAGTTTCAAATTTTGTGTGCTCCCCTTCATGGTTATCATAATTTAATACAGCGTACCAGCACAAAGGCTACATAAAATTTCCCTTTTTAGTTAGCAAAAATTCCAAATCAAGTCACAGCACAGCTTATTATCAGTGTGGTAAAAATTATGTGACAACCCACTACAAAGGTCAACCAAGGGGCAAACATGGACCCACTTCACATGCCCAGGCAGCTGTAAAATCATACATGTATAAAAAAAAATATTGTGCAAGTCAAGCTGAATGTAGTAGGCTTCTAGTAATCCTGTCCACCAAAATATCACTTATGATGTATTTAGGCGTAGTTTGAAGTGGGTTTTATCTCAAGTGTTTGTGGCAATGCATTTATTTCGTTTGATTGTTACAGTCGGGAATTTTAACCATTAACTGAAGAATAGATTTGCTGTCTGAACTGAAGTACATAATTACGTACATACATACTCAATTTTGAGAGTAGCTTTATAACAAGCTAAAGTCTCCGAGCAGAAATTACAACTGCACCTTAACTACATAACAGCAATGTCGTAAAAGTATTCTCTAACCAAAGTGTTATCACTTTTCTCATAATTGGCAGCATCTGTTTGCTCTACAAGACTTAAATCAGGTCAGTGCTCAATTGAAAGAAACACTGCACATTTTAAGATTGAACTTATAACTTGTGGCAATTAAATTAGTAATACATGAGTAAAGAGGGTTTACTTTTGAAGAAATTTAACACAAACATTTTGAAAGTGGTTTAGGCTTGAGATGGCATCATTAACAATAAACTAAGGTCAAATAAAGAATGATCCAAAAAAAGAATGATCCTCGCAGTTGTGAACGCAATTTATGCAATTGTGAAAACAAGCCTGAAAAAAAAATTCAGGACTTCAATGGGGTTTGAACCTGTGACCTCACAATACTGGATGATGCGATGCTCTAACCAACCGAGCTATGAAGCCACTGACATTGGATGCAGGTCAATTGTGGGTTCACATGTTCCCGTGAAAGAGAAGAGTGTGAATGATGTATATGAAATCAATCATATATGAACTGTGGAAATGAAATCAAATAAAGAATGATCCTCGCAGTTGTGAATGCAATTTATGCAATTGTGAAAAGAAGCCTGAAAACAAAATTTCAGGACTTCAATGGGGTTTGAACCAGTGACCTCACAATGCCGGTGTGATGCTCTAACCAACTGAGCTATGAAGCCACTGACGTTGGGAGCAGGTCAGTTGTGGGTTCATGTTCCCATGAAAGAAGTTCATATATGATTTATTTCATATATCATTCACACTCTTCTCTTTCACAGGAACATATGAACCCACAATTGACCTGCTCCCAACATAAGTGGCTTCATAGCTCAGTTGGTTAGAGCATCACAACAGTATCACGAGGTCACAGGTTCAAACCCTGTTGAAGTCCTGAATTTTTTTTCAGGCTTCTTTTTCCCAAGTAAATTTTGGGAATGACCCCTTAATAAGGTGCTTCTTAATACAGGTTCAACTGTATCTACTGTATTACCAGTACAGTACTTAAAGCGCACATGAATTGAAAATTAATGAACAATTTTTATACGCTGATAATCCTCATATTTCATTTTCAGTCATTTCCCTCCTTTTTGTGACAAGGCTTTACCATTTGTAGGGGTTCCAAAATTCCCGTCATTACCTGAAATTTGAGACATTTTGCGCGCGGCCAAAAGCTCTCTAAGATGTCATTCGTGTGTAATGTTCAAGCATGAAACTTGACTGAGACAGTGAAAAAGCTTAAACCTGGAAAGTTTTGAGCAGTGAATCTTGGTAGTTCTCCATTCTCAGACATTTTTATTCCACGGAACTAAAAAAAAAAACAGAGTGACGCACTCGACTGAGTACACACGAATGACATCACAACTATTCACCAGACCCCAGGTCTTTGTCTAGAATTTTAGTAAGAAAGGCCCACCTTTCGCCACATTTTAAAATAAGTTTCTGGTACTTTTAGTAAATTATTTCCCCGCAAAATGTTTCTTAGAAACCAATTTTCACATCGGAGAAAGAAAACTGTCTTTGAAATTACGATTCATGTACAATTCATGTGCACTTTGTAATTATTTATTAATGCTGAATTTTCATTGGTTTTTTTTAGGAGCGTACTCCATTTATGGTAAATGAAGATGAAGATGGCCATGCTCAAGGAATGTAAAGTTAGATGGGAAATTGAAGAAAGATTACTAATTAGATTAGAAGATGGCAAATATAATTTGTAGATAGTAGATACATGTATGTCAAACCGCTCCTATTTACTTCAAACTCATATCTCAAGAACAATGTTTCAAGAACATTTTCATTTTAAAGGCTGTCAAAAGTTGAGACATTTCAATTTCCTCTCAGTGTTTGAGATAACAAGAGCCTACTATCAGGCATTTATCTGTAAAGATAAAAGGTGTTTAACTGTATTTATTTCATGATTGACAAATTTCTTTTGTTATTCAACAACCTTTTTTTTTTAACTCACAACCCTGTACTGTTGAATATCAACAAACTGAAAGTCCAGGGAGGGCTTGATAATGTAGCCTTCAGCCCTCAGGGATGTATTTTGTTGTATATTGAGGCCAATTTAGATACCATGGTTTGTAGGGCTGATACCAGGCTGACATTATGTAGCACATAAAGTAGCCTTTGTGTAATGCTATCCAGTATGGAAAAACAATTATATTATTTATACCACATTCTTTGATAAATATTTTATTTCAAGCAAATGCCTATGGACACTCTTTCCAGTCTCTATTATACACACGTGTACAGAGTCTTCTCAACGCACTGTCCCGACTACATACATACCAATTCTGTGACTGTTTTATGAAAAACAAAAGGTAACAAGGCAACAAAGGATTCAGTTCATGCACAGGTATCCCAACCCCATACTGTGAGCATTATTTTAATGACATCACGCAAGGCAGTCACAGTTTACCTGGATAGTTCAGAGAGAGGCATGATGATACTCCTCCATGTTCCCTTATTTGCCTGCTAATCTCACTTTCTATAATCACAAAAACTCCACAGCCTATGCATAAAAACAGAAACTGTCTTGTGTGATTAGAAACTAATGCTCACGGCATCAGCTTGGGTTATCTGCGATTGCTCTAAGAAAACAGAAGAGGTAACTAGAAAGAGACAACTTAATGAAGGCCAAGTTTGTACTCCATTGTAAGATGTGGATCACATGTGACCTCTGAATCTCCCGCAACTGAAATAAAAAGAAAACAAAATGAGACCTGCATGTATATCACTTTTAAACTGGCAATGATCAGCATTTTCCCAATCACTTTCACTTCTACTAGTCAGGCAGGCATTTGGGTTGTAGTATATAATACACAATAATGAAATGATAGGAACAGGTTTACGCCTGGAACAGGATCTGCACTGCTTTGTTGGGGTTAGGATCGGAATCAGTTCTACGGTTCAGGTTCGGTTTGGGTTAGAATTTTATTAACAGCATTTGTGTTACTCCTTGAAGTCCTTAAAAAGCCCTGGAATTTAATTTTAGATTTCAAGGGCACTTGAAAAGCCCTTGAAAAGAAGAATGGGATGGGAATAAGATGGGAAATATTATAGGATTTTATTTAAACAATTTTTTTCTAACCAATAAATTTTAAAATTCATTCCCAGACCCTCACTCGTTTAGAACATGACCAATTTGCTGAAAGCATGCTGGCCAGCTCAACCTAATTTGCTGTTTCGGAGAATTAACCAATATTTTTGGAGAACTTTAAGCAAATCCAATGTTCCAAGGTTGTCTGGACAAAACTGTAAATAATTTCAGATAATTAATTTTTGTGTGATCATTCCCATTCAAAAAAGCCAAGAAACTATTCTTAATATAGAGGACTGTGAATGAAGCAATGAGGTTGTGAATTAAACATGGCAGTTAATTATGAATGCCAAAAAATGACTAAATTGCAATTATGTTGAATTTTTTCTGACCACGTTCAATGATGGAGAGGCCAAACTTTGCCTTTGTGGGTTGTCAAGTGAAAATAAAAAGCAAGCTTTTATACCATAAGTTACAGTGTTTTCTTAGATACAAAGAAAACTATTAATATTATACATTACAGAGAATTTTATAGGACGTAAAATAAATATAGATTATTACCAACATCAGGCAATGCATGCAATGTACATATACCTTGTACTGTTCAAATATTTCAAATAAAAGTGGATTTCAATAATATTTTGTTACATTATGACTTCATGTACTGGTATATATTCTCCTTGATGGTGGGATTTTCTGTTTGAACATTTAGTTTGAAATGCATGAAACCCCAAATTGAAAGTCGAAAAAAATCCGAGTTCCAGATGGGATTTGAACCCACGACCCTCCGCGATCTAGACGGACGCTCTAACCACTGAGCTACTGGAGACTCTATGGTGAACAAGGGTGAAATGTGGGCTCTTTAGGATACAGCTTTGAATGGAACCGCATCACGCGGTCACACAGCCAAATAATGACTAGCACACTCATAACTGTGAATGATATATGAAATGAATCATATGAACTGCGGAAATGAAATCAAACGAAGAATGATCCTCGCAGTTGTGAACGCAATTTATGCAATTGCTAAAAGAAGCCTGAAAAAAAATTCAGGACTTCAACGGGGTTTGAACCCGTGACCTCGCAATTACCGGTGCGATGCTCTAACCAACTGAGCTATGAAGCCACTGACGTTGGGAGCAGGTCAATTGTGGGTTCATATGTTCCCGTGAAAGAAATGAGTATGAATGATATATGAAATGAATCATATATGAACTGCGGAAATGAAATCAAATGAAGAATGATCCTTGCAGTTGTGAACGCAATTTATGCAATTGCGAAAAGAAGCCTGAAAAAAATTCGGGACTTCAACGGGGTTTGAACCCGTGACCTCGCAATTACCGGTGCGATGCTCTAACCAACTGAGCTATGAAGCCACTGACGTTGGGAGCAGGTCAATTGTGGGTTCATATGTTCCCGTGAAAGAAATGAGTGTGAATGATATATGAAATGAATCATATATGAACTGCGGAAATGAAATCAAATGAAGAATGATCCTCGCAGTTGTGAACGCAATTTATGCAATTGCGAAAAGAAGCCTGAAAAAAATTCAGGACTTCAACGGGGTTTGAACCCGTGACCTCGCTATGGAACCGGACATCTGCAAACAGAGCACCAAAATAGTGATTTTTGATTGGCTAGCAGGGCGAACGTGACTCTTTAGGATACAACTTTGTTGGAAGAGTGGCAAAACATGACAACATTTTTCATCGAGCAGAATTGTTGGACGTAATGTTTGATCAAAAGGAAACTCTATCCAACATTTGATCGAGCAAAAATTGTTGGATGAACATCATCCAACATCGGCGGCCAAACGGTCGAACAATGGTGACCTCGCTATGGAACCGGACATCTGCAAACAGAGCACCAAAATAGTGATTTTTGATTGGCTAGCAGGGCGAACGTGACTCTTTAGGATACAACTTTGTTGGAAGAGTGGCAAAACATGACAACATTTTTCATCGAGCAGAATTGTTGGACGTAATGTTTGATCAAAAGGAAACTCTATCCAACATTTGATCGAGCAAAAATTGTTGGATGAACATCATCCAACATCGGCGGCCAAACGGTCGAACAATGTTGGATCGAGCAAAGTTGGAACGTTCAATCCAACTTTGTTCAATAGTTTGGCCAGGGCTTTAATTGTGCCCCTTCTGTTCCTGATGCTTGATATTAGCTTTCCAAGATTGGGCATGTGCAGAAAAAAAAGTTTGGGTATGGTTTGAAAGATCTCTTCCCCCTACACATGCAACATGTAAAAATTGTCCATGAACATTAGAACTGATGACATCACAAGCAGTACAAGGGAGGTGATTCTGCGCAGCCGGTTTTGGCTGGCACGGGTGCCAATGGGTTAATCATACCTTTAGTTAGTATTTTCTTTAATATTAAATATATTTTAATGGCAATTCATGTTTAATCTTCTTACCCTACAAAGTTTAATTGTAAAATTCTTGAACGTGATTAGTTATCAGCTGCCCGATTTGAGCACTAACAGGACAGTTTTTGCATTGTGCCTGTGTAATTGGAAAGTATGCATCATTTTGTGCATGCTGCTGTCATGTATTTTGTTGAGTATACTGTTATGTTTTTCAGAAATTCATAACAACGTGTAAACATTTAATTGGTAACTGGACTTCATGTCATCCAATTCTGTCTGTAATCACACTCATGATTGACAAATCAGACTCCCGCTTCACGGTCGCCCAATTTGGTAAATCACTTGTATGATTACAGACCGAATTTGACTCCACTTGGTCCTAGTACCATTATAATATCAAACACAAGGAAGAATGTTTCATCACATTATCCAAACACTGAGAATCGGGTTGAAAAAACCAGGTGCAGCCAAGATTTTTTTGACCATCTTCAAAGTGTTTGGATATCCATAATGAAACAATCTTTCAAGTGTTTAATGTACTGTAGCTTCTCAAACCATTATTTATTTATTTATTTATTTATTTATTTGCCAAACCACAAATAGCATTATTATAATGAAAACAAAAAAGATAGAATGCATAGAAGTTACAATGGCGAGGAGGCCTAAAGGAAACTATGAAGCTTATGTTAATTAGGCCTCCTCAGTTATTGTTTTACAAGATGAAATTTTGAAAGAAGAACATGACGAAGGATACAATTACAATAGGTTACAAGCTGCAAATAAAGTTAATACTTAATTACATTATATCTAAAACTACTAATAGTTATTACAAATAAACGCCTTAAGTGCTTTCTTAAAGGAGACAGGAGAGGACTAGTTGATGATCTCAGAATTTAAGAAGTTAAAAAAATTAAGGTCCTTCAGTTGGTAAAAAACGGGAAATTGTTTGATGTTAGTCCAACAGAAAGGCAACCAAACCATTAACAATTCTTGGGAAAATTCAAGGCAAAAGTTCACCCAATTTTATGATAGTATTACAATCACATATCCAAACACCCTTCACAGAACTAAGAAGCAGTTTCCTTTGATTTCTTAACATGAATTATTAATAAAGTACTGTATGAAAACTTGGGTGTCTTTGCATACTATAATTGATCTCTAGTTTACAATGATTACCAACAATGATTTGGCACCAAATTAATTTTATAAACCTAGACAAACAAGGAGCTGCATCCTTCTACCCCCAAAATTCAAGAGTGCACAAAGGAAATTTTGAGAAAACATACATTGGTCAACTTACCATTCAAAAAGTCGTCAAATCCTATACTCTCATCTGTGCCCATCAGAGTATCCAAGGCAACCATGGAGCTTGGCAGACAGGGTAAACGCTGGATCTGTAAGAAGAGTTGATTTGGTCCTGAGAGTTATTAATAGTGTAAGAATGTTACATCAAGTTCAAGTTCAAGTTTATTTCAACTCTTTTACAAGTGGATGATTCTTGGTGGACTGGGCCACAAATAGCTTTACAGCTAATCGAGGCGGACCAGTCCTTAAATATTACTATTATAAATATTAATATTATTATTAATATTATTACTGATTCGTCTTACGATTACATTAAACAGAATCAAAAATCGCTTAACAACATGTAAATATTACTGTCTAGGTAAAATCTAAAGGGGAAAGCTAGAGACTAAATCTTTTGACTCTAGTCGGAAATTTAATTTTTCATCATGTTAATTAAGGTATCTATCTCGACATATGAGTTTTCAGATTGTAGTATTTCAATTAGTTTTGTTCTTATAGTTTTTTTAAAAGAGTTTTTGGATAAGTTTTTTAGTCTAGTTGGTATCCCATTCCAGATTTTAACACCAACACGTGAAAAGGCCTTAATTTGAACATTAAGTGCGGATTGTTTAGTAAAAAAATGCTCAGATGTTGATGAGCGTGTGCTGTAAGAATGAATACTGGCAATTTTAGAGAATAAATTTGAAATATTAGTCAGTGCAGAATTAGTACTGATATTGTACATTAAATTAGCAATTTTCTCATAATATAGGAATTGGAGCGGTAGAAGTTTTCCTTACAAGAAGAGGGGTATTGCATGCTCCCTTGGTTGAGCAAAGTGAATAAGATGGAGTGCACATTTTTGAAGGACAAGGACTTTATTTAACAAGGTCTTAGATGCATTTCCCCAAGAAGTTAGTCCATACGTTATATAAGGAGCAATGAGAGTCTTATAAATATCAAGAAGGGTTCGATTAGGAACAATATGTCTTAATTTCACAATTAAACCAACAGTTTTGCTTATTTTTGTTGTGAGGGCATGAATATGGTTTTTCCAACTTAAATTTTCATCAATTAATATGACATTTATATAACATCAATATTTGAGTTCAACCACTCAAATGAAAGCTACTGAGCATTAGTTTTCTGCTGTGCCAATGTACCACGTATAGTGTACTACAGTGTAAAAGTTGGTTCTTTCTTTCACTTTCAAAACTGTGAATCATGTAATTCTAGAATGTTTTGTGATAGGTCACCATTCAAGAGGTGGCCACAAAGCAGTCCTTTCACATGATACTACTGTTTATGACATTAATTTTACAAGGTGTTGTTTAGTCTGCAAATGGAATGCTATCAAAGGAAGCTGCTGAGGCAGTACTTCACTGTGGTACTGTCAATTTTGCTGTACTGTTCACAACTAATAGTTAAGTAGTTTCCCAAGGCTGTAATTGAGGGCTACAAGCCTTGAGACCTATTATGCATATTTCTGAACAAAGTCAATGGAATGTCCTCAATATGACATGTAACTTTACATGTAGATTTTTTTGAAAAGCTACACTCATACTCTAATAATAAGGTGCCTATTACAGTCAGTTTTTGTGCCTAAAAAGTCATACTCTTCTGTTTTTGATCTTGCACTCATACTAAAAACAACAAACTTGAAAGCTTTAAATGTAGGAAAAATTAAAATATCGCCAGCCCTTCTTGCCTATTGTACAGACTGTACAAGTGCACATTGTTAAAACCAAATTGTGCTTTTATGTGGAAAAAAGGGTAACAATGAAATAAGTGACAGACCTACACCATATCGACAAAGGCCAAAACTTGAAAAGGTTCAAAGTACATGTACGAGACTTCGTGGGAAACATGGCCATTATGGTGTTTTTTTAACTTACCCTAGATGCAACAGCTCTTTCCATCTGCAGTTTCAGAGGAGCCTGTACACCTTGAGTATTCCTAAGCATTTTGAAGTCAAGCATTTCTTGATTTTGTAGGAACTACAAGGTAAGCACATTGAATTTTGTTGGTGATCAAATACAGTGTACAGCTGTACGCATCACAAGAAAAGCCCATTGCTACTTGTATTCCAAGCTAAATTTGAAGTGATATTCATGGTTGAGGAAGAACCACCTTAATTTGTTTTATTTTATTTTATTTACAAAATTCGCCCTGAGGCAGGTGGGCATACAATAGAACATTAGGTCCTCTGCTAGGTAAACCCACCACCTAACCATCCCGCTAAGAAATTGATACCCATTCCCTGGAACCCCAATAAAAAAATAATAAAGAAAAGCTGGCAAAAAAAGAAATATTCAGAAGAAAAAAAAAGTTAACAAGAACAACATTTAACAGTATTGGCATGGAGGCACTTCAGACAGACTAATTTATAAGAACAAATGCAATAGAGGTTCACATGAGGAAATGGAAAAAACACTATCCAGCTCCTGCAGTTTATCAACCATTCTATTGCCATAGGCAGGTGCAACAACATGGCACGTGACCTACAGGCATATATTTAAAGTGCCTATGAAGTATTTTTTATTTTTATTTTTGAAGCTTGTTGTGTCTTGAATACAAAATGACAAACTAAAGGAAATTTGACAAAATCAACTAAAGCCAAATTTTTTTGCCCTCCAAAGAATCTCACAACTCACTGAATCGTGTCCCAGGAAAATGCTGATGACATAGGAAATGCCATCCTATTGACTCTTGTGTCTTCCGAAGTATCTCCTATGTCACACCTTTTTCATACGATTGTTTTGGCTGTGTGCAAGATGGAGACACATCCAAGACTTTCACTTAGGTTTATTCCATGTTGTGAATGTTTTACTGACTAAAATCTACATATTAAAAATCAGAAAATAATAGAACTATCATATTAGAACAAGACATTTCTTACTTCATAGGCACTTTAAATCAAAATACAAGACAATAACTGTCATCATCATCATCATCATCATCAAGGGAAAGAGGTTTCCATGACCAATAATAAAGACTGGTCTCCCATTTAAACAAATTAAAGTTCAAAATAAGGTAACAATTTTTGTGCTTGTAATTTTCAATAAGAAAGCAATGTAGTTTGTTTCTGAACATACCAAGGTATCTTATGCAGCAATGTGCTAACAAAGACAAGAAAGGACTGGGTTAAAAAAAGAACTTACATTTTTCTCAGTAGCTTCTAAAGGATGACTTGATGTTAGCCCACTTTTGACATTTGAAAACCTGTAGCAGTTAAAATTATAAAGCATAATTAAATTACAATGCCACCATCCTCATCACCATTTCCCCTTCTCCATGCCTCTGAGGGGCAAATAAGGCCATTTACAAGGTTTTTTATGGCCTGGGCAGTTAGCCTGCGTAGCTGGTGGTTTTCTTAGGGTTGCACTGGTCAACAACAATCGCCAACGCAACATGATGGAGTTCGCTGTTTTGTTTTAATCACTGCAAGAAATGGCTTCTCCAGAACTGTTTTTAAAGAGAAGTAAAGAAATTGCGGTGGACTATCTAGGATCTTTCACCAAATTTGCAGTTTTAGACGACAACTCCACCACCGTGCAGTTCAGGGACAACATTTCCGAAAATCTGGTCTTGGAAATTATAATCACGCACATTCTAGTTGAGGTTAATTCTTTGGGGAGTGCATATACTGTGAAGATCATGCTCTTGGCTAAGCCCGTGGACAACAATTTTTCTGTCATCTCGACGAATATTAAGGCTAAATGAGGCTCTAGCTAATGCTTCCTCTGTCATTTTGCTTTGCTTCTCATGAAAAAAAATTAACACATTCATTTTGGAGCTCTCCTTGGGAGAGCAACAAGACATCTGATTGACGTGCATAGAATCTGATCCAATCAAAACGGTGCGTACACTGGCGTACGGACTACTCAAAAAGGCCCCCAATCCAGGCAGGCGGTTTCTTGTTGCCCTACGCTCCATTCTCCTCGCAGGCTTCGTCACATGCTTGCGTGCCCCCATCAAAACCAAAACTGCCAGCTACGCATGTGTGCTTACAGCTTAACGTCATTAACCAGTAATGCAATCATCTGAATTGAGCGGGATGCTGTGCACACAGCCAGCATGATCTCACCAATAATATTTTAAAGCGCACCTAAACCCAAAATATTTTTTCCTTAAAATAAATCTTTGCACCTGTTTAAAACATATTGCGCCTTACTGCACCTTTTTTTAACCAAATCTTGACTTTTAATAGGCTGTAAAAGTTACAAAATCAAGCCATCACCTGTCACTGGACTGAGATAGAAAGGGGCATGGGTCTATTCCCAATTTGATGTCACAAACTGATTTGCATTGCAGCAAGTCTTTGTAAATGTGCATGCAAAGCAGTTTGACTTCAAATCAGGAATACACCCACATCCTTCTGACTCGGTCGTGGACCAAATGTTGCTTAGTTTATCATACGTTTTGAAGCCCATAAAAAGTCCAAAACCGGAAATAAAGTCTAAATGTTTTTGCAATAGGTACAAGGTATTATATTAGCAGAAAAAATTATTTGGGGTTATGGGCACTTTAAGACCTTGGTTAGTGGTCCAGTATGTGGATCAAACCTGTAACCTCTCACTCAGCAGTCCGGCGCTCTACCAACTGAGCTTATAACCAGGAGGCAAACAGACTATACACTACTCACAATAAAAGTTATAGATATAGGCTTGTGTGTATCCAATCATAATAACATGGAGAAATGGTGCTGCTGCCTTTGATTAAAAAATTGCAACCACTAGCATCTCAGTCTTTTGCAAGACCTAATAGTACTTTCTTGATCCCATCACTCACCCGGTTCTCATGTGATCGGGTACACCATAATGACCCACAGGTGAACTCACTTCAGTAGCAGGCTGAACTTTACCAGGAAGTGCAGACTGGAACATGAAACAAAAATATGAAGCTATAATTGCCCCTTAAGTCTATTACTGGTTTATACTGGTTGATAACACAAGATAAAAAGTCAGATAATCCAGAGATGAAATAGACTCTTGTCACTAAAATATATCCTTTTGTTAGCGAAAAATTAGTACTTGATCCTGTCATATTTCTTAGCCCTGACTGTACTCAGACTTTAATTAATGCGTTTGTGACAAGTCGGCTCGATTATTGCAACAGTCTCTTGTATGGACTACCTGCATACCACCTACAGAAACTTCAGCGCATACAGAATGCTGCCGCTAGGATCATCTGTAATGTCAAATGCTTTGATCATATTACTCCCACACTATTCAACCTACACTGGTTACCTATTAGATATAGAATTCAGTTTAAGATTCTACTTCTCTGCTACAAAGCGCTAAATGGACAGGCTCCTGATTACATACCCAAACTTTTAATACATAAGATTCCTTCTAGATACTCTTTAAGAACAAACAATGATAGATTTCTACTCCAGCAACCTACATTAAGAACTCTATTCACCCTTGGTGACCTCTCTATTACTGTGGCTGGACCAGAACTATGGAATTCTTTACGCCTACAAATCAGGTCTTCTACCAACATAAGTAATTTTAAGCATCAACTCAAAACCTATCTTTTTTGGAAGGCGTACGATTGAGTTGTAGTTATTTCTAATTTTAATTTTTAACATTGTTATATAATTTAAATCATTGTATTAGCTTAACCCATTGACTACCGGCTGTTTTTACGTTTTCGGAGTGATTTTCCACCTATAAATGATGAATAGCAATTTGTGACTCCTTATTTGAAACTACCAGGGAAAAGTGGTGCTGTCCTAAGGCACTGGAGGTTCAAGGTTTCTGAAAACGTCATTTTGACAAAGCTATTTTTTATCCGTGAAGCAACAATGGCCGAAGTTTGGTTTGCTTGCGATTTTTGCTAAGTTTACAGCCATTTTTCATCTTTAGCGGCTGCCTGATGAGCATCATTAAGCATGACGGTAGCTAAGAGTCCACTTTCTCAAAGAATCGAGCAAGGTGATGTACTTTGTTGTCGAATTTGGCTTGTTACTCGACGAGCTGGGAATTTGGCCGGTCGGACACTTAGTACCTTTGGGACTCGACTACTGACGAATTTCTTGACCTACCACCGCATATTTTGGAATTTGTGAGCACTGAAGATGACCAAATTTTGGCAGTAGGTCGGAGTGGCTGTAGACTTAGTTTATATGTGAAAGAATCGGGGGAAGGAACGGGCGCTGTCAAAAATTCTCGTTAGTTCCCAGCATGCAATGCGCTCAAGATGTTGAAAATGTCACGAAGGCCCGAATGCACTGGAACAAAAGGCTGTATCTATGCTCGGGAGAAGAATATGAACAAAACAAGTCATTTCTAAGCAAGAACAAGGACTGAATTTCATTATGATGGTTGAAGTTTGGTTTTTCGACGATGATTTCCTTTAAAAATATGAAGGCAAAAAGGGGCATTTTCATCGTTTCTTTTTGACGTTAAAAACGGTCAGTTTCGTTCTTGTCCAAACTTAAAAGGCCATATTTGGTAAAAATCGCTACGTTTCTTGCGTTTATTGGATATCCAAATTTAAAGGACATTCCATTTCGTGCTTACAACTAAAAGTTAAGGCAATATTTGTGCGATTGAGAAAGTTGCAATGTTTTGAAGCATGGGAGTTTTTTACGGCCGGTTTTGGCCGGCACGGGTGCCAATGGGTTAAAATTCCATATAATAGATATATAGGCATATGTATTGTAGTGTTTTAATATTCAAAGCATTTCAGTTTGTAATGCGCGAGTGAGCATCTTCTATGTAACTCGTGCAATATAAGATATTAAATTATTATTGTTATTATTATTATTATTATTATTATTATTATTATTATATTATTCCAGATGGAATCGAAAACTAGTGTTTTATGCAAATTTCCTGATCCTGGCAGAGAAACCTGTTTTGCTCTGATGTCCTTTTATTTTGTAACATCAGTTAAATATAATTACTACAAGAATCAATAATATTCTAGACACTTTGCTGTTTCCCCTAATTTTATCCAATTCCATAATTTTATATTTGGCTCACTTAGAATTTTTTTCTTTTGGTTAAGTTATAGGGTTTCAATCCCTGGGGTCACCATGTCAACAAAAATATAAGCCCGAATCTTTTTCTCAGAATAACATAAGAACTTAACGTTAAAAGCTATCTCGTGTTTCCCCCTCACAAACCCCTGAACAGTTGAAACTGTGTTTTTTGTAGGACTTTTATAACAAGCATTGATTCCGCTATATCTTTTTATGCTCAGGACACCACATGACACAGCAAAAAAATCAAAGCTAGTCAAAGGAAAACAAAAAATAAAACAAGAAGAAGCCTTGTATCCACAGATTTTCCTTAATAAGCATTTCTACCTTTCATAAAATGTTCTCAAACATGTTTTTAGGACACCCAGAGCAAAGAATTACAGCAAAATATCGAAGAAAATTCGGCCCCATGCAATCGACTTACCAGATCGGCCATCTTGAATTTTGAATTGTACACAACTACGCATGCTCCTCATGAAAATGCACGCAGTCTCGATTTATTTTTATAGCTCTCTCCCATTTTTTGTTAAGACCAAAAAAAGACAGGGGCTGTTTACCGTTTAAATTTACCAAAACAATCCGGAAATTTCAGTGGGAATGTAAATGGGAAGCCTATTTTGCTCTTCCCAAACGAAAAATTTCCAGCGAAATCGGGATAAGGTCCAAAATTCCAAAATGGGAATGTGCGTTCCATTTGCTCATTTCTACAAAATTCCAGGCCTTACGGAAATTCCCGCCCTTTCAGGGAAAGTTTGTGGAGATTCAACACGTGCGTCCCATGGAAATTTTCATTTCGGTTTTTGATGCGTCCCATTTACTGCAACCGTCGACCAACCGGTCTTTGTTGTTTCCGTCTGTAACGGAGCACCGAAAGCCAAAGGCGCCCGCGGAACCATGGGCAGGAAAATATGGTTTGTTATCGGAGTTTCTGGTAGTCATGTGAAATTTGCTCGAGAAGCTACTAATTAGCCAGCTATTGTCCTATTGGAGATGGGTTTCAGTTACAGTGAAAAATATGAGTTAAATATAGGGAAATGATATCTTTCAGTTAATTGCATCGAACATTTGTATTATCCACATACAGTTCAGATCTCGGTTTTCTCGTGGTCATAGTGAATAACGGTACTTTCTGAAGCTTAACATAGAACCAACCTAATAAAATGTCTCCGTTTTAAAAGTAAACCTAAACCTTAAACAGAAAAAAAATATTCTTGAAATATACTAAACAGTTTTAAAAAAGTGCGATTTATTTTACAGGTTTGTGGCAAGAAACCTATGTCAGGGTGGGTGAGCTTGTTGGTATCCAAGCTTTATATTTCCCTCTTTATCTAAATCCCTCGGAGGTGATAACGCTAATGATTAGCCGCTTGTTCTATGCGTGTAGCCAAATACGCAATCCCGAAAAACAGACCAATTCAGTTTATATTTATTCCTCCCAAAGTCAGTTTTGTATTGATTTAGTTATCAAACTTAAATAATGCATTTACCAAAATACAAGTATGTGATGAGTCTACGTTGTGATTAAATGTTACCCACTGCCCTGTTGCATACCAAACTACACGAACATAAAAAAACATAAAAGGGCACAGAACGAAATATCACCGTATCGCTTGTTTTTGGTGGTAAAGGTCGGTCAGTGTTATTAAATGCGTTCTTGGTCCCTGTTGATGTTGTTAGGGTGAAGTCTTATGTGAATAGCCTCTTTCACCCTACGGGTGTACTTATGTGGGTCTCGGTCAACAAATTTAACTTCGTCCCAGCGCGTTGCTATGTTCTGAAACGGCGGAGGATTGGGTTCGAACAAGCCGTATGTCTCTATCGTGTTCCTTAAAGGGGCAGTGTCACGCTATTGTACCATCACTTTGAAAAGCTTAAAACTGCCAATACATCAGTGGAAACCTTAAAATAATGGTCTAGTTTTGTTGCCAAAGACTGTAGTACTGCATTGACACCATAAACTTCTATATTCCATGTAAGATGACGAGGATGGAAATGGATTGAAATTTGAAAAAACTTGCCAGTTTTTTCAAAATTTCAAGCTATGCATTGAAAAATCACCATAAAAATTATTGTGGTTAGCTCTTCCTACTAAAATTTCATTGGAATTAATCTTGCTGATTCTGTAGGAGCATTTTTTGCACAATAACAGGTAAAAGGCAGTAATTTTGGCAGAATTGAACCAAAAACAGCAAAAATCGCGGTGACAGTGCTCCTTTAATCCGTTCATGCATAGATCTTCCCGTCTCTCAAATATAAACCTTACCACATTCGCAGAGAATCTTGTAGACTACTCCGTCTTGTTTTAGTGGATCGACAATGTCCTTAGGTCGCACTAGGTGTGATCTAAGAGTTGTGTCAGATCTGAAAACAGTCCGTATGCCTTGTTGTTGTAGGCAACGGCGAAGAGCCTCCGATGTGCCTTTGACGTATGGCAGAACCACAGTAGGTTTAATTTTGGGTTCAGGTTCTTTAGTGGTTGTTCGTCCCTTGGTTTTCGTAAGATTTGTTACAAACGAAAACGGATAACCGTTGGAAACAAGGACCGATGAGAGGTGTTTATTTTCATGAGAGATAACTGATAGTTTTGTCAGTATGAGGTGTTTAGATCGATCGTACAGGCGCTTGACAATACCGCGTTTTACAGATTGTGGGTGGTGTGAATCATACGCTAGGTACTGGTCAGTGTGTGTAGGCTTTCTGTAAACACTAGTAGAGAGGTATCCGTTCGAGTCCTTGATGGTCAACGTATCAAGGAAGGGAATTGAGTTGTCATTCTCAGTTTCCATTGTGAAACGGATCGTCGAACAACATAGCAACGCGACCGGACATTATCCGCTCTGGGACGAAGTTAAATTTATTGACCGAGACCCACATTGGTACACCCACCCGTAGGGTTAAAGAGGCTATTCACATAAGACTTCACCCTAACAACATCCAATCTCGACCCCAGAGCTCTTCCCTTTTGCGCATGACTAACGGGCGTGACGGCGGGAAGAGCTCTGGGGAACTCTACGCGAGCTCCAGCTCTGATTGGTTATCAGTTGAAAAAATGAAATTGCTTCTGGTTGGCCGACTCGGTACGCGCGTAAAACTGAACGGTTACTCTTGTGAAGCGAACTAGCTTCGAAAAAAGTTTCAGAAAACAAACATGAGTGAAACCCCTAAAACGTCCTTCCTTGAACAAACAACAGCTTTAATATAACTGATTTCTGCTCTACCTTTACTGCGATTTTTGTAATTATACAGAATTTCACTTTCAAGCGGCAACCGCCAAACCGCGTTTTGGCTTCCATCAATCAAACTTTCCGAACACACTCCGGGACGAAAAAGCCATTTGCATTGAAAAGTATTGAAGAATCATGTGCACTAAATACGGGGTTTAGACTCATAAATCCCGTATTCTTTATCTCTAATTATAGTGCAGAAGAGTGAGATGAAAGACGATGGCCCAGTTCAACAAGCATAAATTGTTATTTATTAATGTAATTTTCGACGCCGTCGGTCTTTGGGAGAGTTGAAAACACTGACCCGCGCTCCGTGGACTACCCACTGACCCCCACTCCGTGGACTACCCCACGGAGTACTCCACGGACTACCCTTTGGACTACTCCGCGGACTACCCCTCTTATGGTAAAACAAAAATCACTTTTAGGCTGAAAAAATATCCAAGAGACGTACTTGCGTCAGTCGCCATCTTGGTTACCGCCATTTTACTCGGCGGCTTTACCTAAAAGATGGATTCCTGAATCCGGAATCCGGAATCCGGTATCTAGAAAATCAGAAAGAGCTCAGATTGAGGACAATATTTGAAACCAAATGTTTCTGCAAATGATCGAACTCTACTAATGCCACTGTGTTTCGCCTATATCCTAAGTTGACATCAAAATGCTCCTGTTTTGTATATACCGTTGGTAACTCAGCTAGCACCATCTTGTATGAAACACGTAATTCAGTTACTAGGCAAGTTGTTTGTTTTGCTATACAATAATGTAAATAAAAGTAAGATGTTCATAATTTTTACTTTTCATTTTCTCTGTACTTCGAACAAGCTAGGAGCGAGAGATGTATATGAGTGGTGGCGTTTTGATAGAATTTGATCGTAAGTTACACAACCCGCCTCGATTAGCTTTGCTACATGCGGGTTGTGTATTTCTCTAAATTGTAATTTTTAAATTATTGAAATAAAGGGATGATGATGATAATGACAGGCGCAAAGCTTCATGGGGAGATTTATCTTGGACATCGAGTACCACCGGAACGGTCGTCCACAAGTTCAGTGCCAGTAAATGATCAA
Source organism: Pachyseris speciosa (assembly GCA_016490735.1). Lineage (NCBI taxonomy): Eukaryota > Metazoa > Cnidaria > Anthozoa > Scleractinia > Pachyseridae > Pachyseris > Pachyseris speciosa. The sequence continues at coordinate 400,862 of JAEMWC010000711.1, forward strand.
AAAGGTGCTTGAAATGTTGCTAAAAGTTGCTCGAAAATTGCTTGTCGTTTTCAAAACGTTGCTCATTGTGCAAAAAGGTTTCTCAAAAGTTGTTCGTAAAAAACAATTAAGAATACTTAGTTTCGCTTTTTATGGTGAATTTATCCGTTTCTGCTTATATGCTAATGACAGGTTGGCCAGCGCCAAGACACGGAGTCTTGGCGCTGGCCAAAAGACACGTGGGCTCTGGGAACGAGATTGGACACGGAGTTTGGCTACGATCAATATGGAGTTTCCCAGAGCCTTCGAGGCGCGAAGCCCGAGAAGAACTCTGGGTTCGAGAATGAACAACATCAACAGGGACAGTGGAATTGAAATTCCTGAAGCGTGGATGCCCACGATCAAACAACACAACAGCCGATCAGTACCAAAGCGGACCGCTGAGGGAACAATTTCTAGTCTGAACGACAAGGATCGAAATCCTCCAATCAACAACAGCCTAAGCGAGGATCGAAACGCACCAATCACCACCAGCCACGGTGCTTCTTTTATACTCACATGCAGCCAGTCGACACCATCGCCTGATGAAGACCAGCAGTATAGCGGTCGAAACGTCGCGATCCACATCTTTGTGACTCAATTGTGAGACAAAAGATTAACTCAGCTATCAAACGGATTTGTCTTTGAAAATAAAAAATAGTAATAATACCGGTATGCATTAATATATTAAAAGAAATTAATATGTATATGGATCAATATATTCCTTGTTTCATTTTCTGTCACGACCGGGCGCCCACACATGCATGACTGTACGGTTTATATTTGCTGCCTGTTTAAATAAATAAGTAATGCAAACCTAGAGAAGTCAGCGAACAGATAACGAAACCCGTTTTTCTGTCCCTGGGAGACACTCTTAGTGATAAAGAAGGTTTCAATCTTTCCAGGTTCTTCTTATGACGTGAGACTATTTTAACGTCTTGATACAATCAACTGGACTTGACCAGGAGCCGCTACTGGCTTGACTATTGATCTTTTCCTCTATTTTAGCTCCTTTGTTTTAAAGTCTAAGCCTACAGCAATCTTAAGCTTAGAGCTTACTTATAGATACTGCACGAGAACAATTAATTTTTTGTTTCTTACGAGTTCTCAATCGGAAATAATTAAAAATTATTTTTACGTTTTAGAATGTAACAATATAAAGCATTTTTATTTTTATACTATTATTAGTATTGAAGTAAGACATGGTGCCCACCTCCCAAGAAAACTCCTGGATCCGCCGACCATGCCCTCTCAGAACAGTACGAGAGGACGGCCGGGTGATTTTTACAGGTGGAGTCCCCTTTTCCTTTGTCATCTGACAGCCGGCAACATTTTTATGTAAAAGATCCGCGTTGTCCGTGTAGGGAAGAGTTATGTTTCTTCGACCCGAAAAACTGTCCGGAAAAAGTGTAGGGAAAATATGAAAGTCATTATCCATTAGTAATATTCTAAAGCAAACTTCGAAACCAAAACGTTATAAAGAACACCGTTTTCTGAGTTAACTGAAACATTTAAAAAATTAATATGTATGCGGATCAATATATTCCTTGTTTCATTTTGTGTCACGACCGGCGCCCACACATTCATGAATGTATACTTCATATTTGCTTCATGTTTAAATAAGTAATGCAAGCGTCACAGCCTACACTTTAATAGCGAATTCAGCGAACAGTTTAATACCGGAACTGCTTTTCTGCCCTTGGCGACACTGATAAAAAGGGTTTCAGGCTTTGCAGGTTTCTTCTGTCAGGTAAGACTATTTTTGTGTCTTGATCAAGTCGAACTGCTCTATAAACAGTATAAAAAGGCGCCAGACATCGGAAACACGAACTTAAGAGCCAGGAGAAGTGAACTTCAAACGAATTCAGTATAGTCCAGGAAACATCATTAATATCCCATTACATCAGTGCAGAAACAAGGCACCTTCAACTTCTCTCAAAGGTAAATAAACGTTAACTGGATCCCGCAGATTGGTGAGAAGGAAGACTTATGTTCAATGCAAAACTGACGGCTTTCTTCGTCAGTGTACAAGATTTCACGTGAGTTTAGGAAATTGCATTGCTGTATTCATGTCAGACATACCTCAAACCGCGCCGAGTATGAATCCATGGAAGGTCTTGCCATTTCTTGCGTTGTTGATGATATAGCTGATACACTAAACTGTTTTATAGAGCGGAAAGTTGGAGCAAAATATCACATTCACGAGCAGTGATGTAAATACGAACGGAATTTTCCGGGACTCTACCCTGTTTAAAAATTGATGCAACTTTTACGAAAGCCGAGGAAGGACTTCAGACTTCAGTTCATTTTGTTGCGATTTTTTGACTTTTTTTGCCCTAAATTAGTGTAAGATGACACATTGTCTGACGTTCACATCAGACTTACAATGAATGAGTGAAGACTGAATGTTCTACTTCCTCCAACAACGACAAAGATGAATGTTTTTTCCTCAAGTATGATGAGCACTTTAGCTAATGATAAGGAATATGCATGGATTCGGAGTTCAGCTATTGAGAGACCATTCAGTTTCAAATTATAATTAAGGTTTATTTGAATCAGATACAATTTTACCTTGGCAAATCAAGACAGCGAAACTGGAAAGGTGAATCGTCAAACTGTGAAGCACCAACAGGTTGCATTTCTTCATTGCCAAAAAATTCCGCTCTCCACAATTTCTAATTTCTAGAAGGTTTTCATCGATAACCTTCAAAAGTCTCTTTTCGAGGATGATCCCACTGTTATATCGATGGACGGTTTGTCGGGTAACCGGAAGTCGGCTCTCGAGTTCCCAGAAAATTGTTTGATTATAACTTCCGTTAACTTCTGGCAGTTAAGTCGAATACATTGTGATTAGAACTCTTTCACTTACTAGGGCGCCACACCTCAAGCTATAAATAGATTAGGCAATGAGAAAGCAATTATTGAATTGTCAATTTTCCACTTTTAGGGGGAGGTGGAATAAGCCTTCCGGTCGTCTCCAGTACGTCACTTCCGGAAAGCAGAAAGAGTTGAGTCTTGGGAATCCCCCTTGCTTTACAGGTGAGCACCTCCAGCAAGATAAACGAAGAGACTTTCAAGGCTTTATGAGCAACTTTTCATCTTTTCTGCGATGTCTGCTACCTATACAGTTACGCAAACCACCAAACAAAGAACCAAGAAAGTTAATAGACCCAAGTTTGTAAGCTCGAAAGTGTCGAAAAAGGTGCAACACAAAAACTTTAGCGACAACTCACAGACAACCAGAGAAGTTGCCTCGACTAAAGAACAACAGACAAGCCCACAAGTCCATGTAATGGTGAAGGCAGAACATCACCGCAATCCTTCTACCTCTCCAAGGAGTCAGGGCAACGACACCAGAAGATGCCCTCGAACGCCTCAAATTTCAGGGACTCGCACAGTCGTGTGTGGTCGGCCTCATTACCCAGTCTACAGGGTCCCAAGACGCAGTCCAAACGCTCAGAGGAAGCAGTGTGCCCAGAGAAACGCATGTTCAGCCAAGACTGGACAAGCCTCTCCGCCTAGACGTAGTCGAAATGAGCCAAATTTCCTGGCGAGCGCTCATAATGGCGGAAATAGAAGCGTTCATGATAGGGAAACTATCTCGGTTCCGTTGGCCATTGCAAAGCGTCCTACTCGAGAGAGACCTGTTACTTCTCCTGCAAAGAGGTAAAGACAACTTTATAAGTGTTTACGGTAACGTTTATCAGTAGATCTATTAGTAATGGCTGTAGTACTTTATTTTCAGGTAAGTGTTATGATCTTGAAACCTTAAAGCCGTCTATCAACTATCCATAGAGCATCTTAACCCTTTCAGCAGTCCTAACATATCTTGCTCTGTTTATCCAAGTAACCTCCTGGCCACTCAACCAAGGAAAAGACCTTTAAAACGTTTCACGTGAGCAAACGGTGACAGCCTATCCGCCTTCGACGGCTATCTTTTGAAATCAGGGCAAAACTGAGATCATGGTGTGTATATGTGACTGGATGTTCTGCGTGAAGTTACTTCCAATCTTGAATTTATACACGATTCTTGGGCTTCTGAACAAATTTGCGTCTTGGACTCTTCTGCAATGGAAGAGATAAAGAGGATTCATAAAATGTGAATTATCGGCCACAGGTCCGTTAAGATACTGATGAAGAGCCGGGCAGTAGTACCTGCAAAAATCCCTAAGAGCACCCCAACTACCATAACCTGTGATCCGGTGTTCTCTTTTTTCTTTTGTACCAAAGAAAAAGGAAACGCCACTACCGCCACCATTCGTATTGTATTCATGGGTAAAGATCATAGTTCAAAGTGGCACGGTTTTCTGTATGAAGTCACACTATAATTTCTTGGGATTTCTGGACACATTTTCTCATCAGTCTCTTCTCCAAATATAGAGACAAAGGTGATTAATCTTTAAAAAAAATTGTAGTAATTTTCCAGAAAGTGAGAAGGGCTCGGCCATGCAAATGATCGTAACAAGTATTAATAACAGGCGTCCACGAGTGTTCTGGCTTCTGGCTCAAGATTGTCGGTACTTTTTGCAGAACTTTGGAAAAGACTAAAGTAGCAGATACAAAAGTTCCCAACGGACCATTCCAGAGATTTTTTAAAGATAAAGTGTCCTTGTCCATGGAGGAAATTAGCCAGAATTCGGAATCTGTAAACTACATCATTCCCCACATTTTGGATGAGGTTCGCAAGAAAGACGAAAGATTTGCCATGCGCAGGTTCAATTCAGGTAACGTGGTCTCTAATCTATTTTATTTTATTTTTTTACTTGTTTATTTTGCCACAGTTACAATAATATACCGAGCTACACATATATACTAAAAAGTAGAGAAAAAGTACGAGGAGACCTAAAAGAAACTAGAAAGCTTATATGTGATTTAGGCCTCCACAAACGTAGTATGATTATGGTGGGACTACAATTAATGACATGGCCGGTTAAGTCAATAGGAGAAAAAATAATCAGTACTGAAGGATAAAAATATACGATCGTAGATTTAACATTCATGGTCGTTAATAACCTTGGTCTCTCGGGAGTTTTCTTAAAGGGAACCTCCACTCTTACAACAAATTGGCGCTAAACTGTAGAAAATGATTACTAGATTTCAATTTAAAAAAAAAAAAAAACGTGGGTAAAACATTTAAGTGTACAGCAAAATCGATATCATCATCGGCTATTTTTGCTTTTAAATTTCCCGAGCGCGGCCATTTTGGATTTGATGACGTGTAATGGTTGCTCTATTGTTTAAGACAAAGGAGTTTGTGCTTCATTTGCTTCCTGACAACAGCTGCAACCATTACACGTTATCAAATCTAAAATGGCCGCGACAAGGGAATTTGAAAGCGAAAATAGGAGATGATGACATCGATTTTTTTGTACACTTGAATGTTATATCCACGTTTAAAAACAAAATTTGGAATCTAGTAATTATTTCCAGAGCCCATGTTATTTCCAACAATTTAACGTGAATTTTTTGTAAGAGGGGGGAGGTCCTCTTTATGGAAAATCGAACTAGAGTTCATCCTCTCAATTTCGGTCCTTGGAAAAAGACAACATTTCTCAATGTTTGTTCGACACTAGAGTAAAGTGTGTTCTGTGTCTGTTGAACGCTTTATTCCAGGTAGCTACTATGAACGTCTGAAGGTTTCACGCCCTTGTGAGTTCGACATAATGCTAGTGCTTGATGCCCAACGTATCGAGAGATTTTTCCGCATCAGTTGCCCATCCAGATTAAAAGACCCGCGCGTAGGCTACGCAGCACTTGAGTTCAAGGATCACGTGTCTGGAGGGAGGAAGGAATGGGGCCAGTTCCTAACAGGAGATGGAAAATACCTATCGCCACGGAAAACAGTGAAGCACTTTTATGACTTGGTGTGCGAGGCACTGAAATCGATGCAATCTGCGCAAGGAAAGAGGGTTTCCAATGTAAGACTGAACGGTCCTGCAGTTACACTGACATTAGATGGGAAAATTGATTTGGATCTGGTCTTAAGCGTGAAGATACTGGGCTGGCCTCAATGCTCAAGTGCGTGGGGTAACTTTGCAACGAGCAAGACATGGCCCACGCAGAGAACAGTGGAACAAATCAAGACGGAAACCCCCGAATTTCATCTTGTAGCAAAAACCTGTTCTGCTGAGGAAGGCGTTCACTCCGACGATCGCAAGTATTGGCGAATTTCTTTCTCAGAGGCAGAGAAAACCCTGTTGAGTCCAGCCGCACCCGGAAATGAGAAGGAGTACTACAAAATTGCAAAGGCGATTTTCGAGGCAAGGAAAGAACGCTTCAAGCCTCTGCGGTCATACCACCTGAAGACGTTATTTCTTCATCTTCGTCATGAGCGTCCTCGAGCAAGAGGCGACAGCAATAATCTTGGAGAAAGTGTGGTGGAGTTTTTTAAAAGTTTGATCGATCGCTTGGAAAGCGGCCGTCTGCAGCACTTTTTTGTTCCAAACAACAACCTGTTTACGGAGATTGCTGAACAGACACGTGCCTCCCTGGCTCGTAAATTGAAGCGGTTTCTTTATGTACTTGTTCAAGACCCAGAAAAGGTTCTCGGAAGTTTGACCCTATAAATACCGGGGTTCAACATTTCAACCTTCCAGTTGTGAAGAAAGTGCCAAAAGGGAGGAGGAGGACGGGATCTAGCGAGATTTAGCAGATGAGACCCCAACGCCTCTCTTTCATACCTTTCTTCTTTCGCTCATGCTTCGTCATCTCCTCGACCTACCACAACGCACCATTAAAGGTCGCTCTAAGGCTATGTCTACACTATGCCGGATAGCATTTTATGCCGTTGTGAAAAATACTACGGCCTGGTGTGAACGGCAGTGGCCCAAAACCGCCGCTATCTTTCCACTAGAATCCAATTTTTGCTCCTCGTTGTTGATTTCCGTTTCGGTTCGATTCTTTATTCATACTACTCCAGAAAGTGGCACGAAAACCTATCCGATATGTGACGATTCACTTTCAAGACCGCAGCGGCCCAGCATCGCTCCGACGCAAAAATCGTGCCGAAATCATCGTTTTGAATGTGAACAAAGGCCCTATCCGATATGTTTTTCGTGCCGGCACAAGAGCTATCCGGTATAGTGTAGACATAGCCTAAACCATGGTCAAAACTTTCTTACTAATTCTTATAGAGTACAAAACCCTTCGGTTTTTAGAAACCTCCTTTGTACCGAGAATCCTAATCATTCACGGCTGGGAGTTGGTCAGCATGGATATTGGATATAAGTTTTTGTTTGTTCGTCTGTTGCGTATGGCCAACCTCGTTCCCAGGGTCTCTCCTCACGTAGTGTTGTGTTTTTGGGAACATGACCATGTGCCGATTTAGTGGGACTGGAAGGTTTAAAATATAGCGTTTGTATTCTGTGCATTTGCCCGTGACCATGACAAATTGAGTAGGTGTCCAACTTAAGGTGTTTTTCAGCGCAGTTTTGGTTGCAGCCAAGGACACAATGGAACATGCACTGTTTGATTCGAAAAGTTCTTTAATTTTGTCAACTACTAAATCGTGAGAAACGCAGATTTAAATTATTGCACATTATTGATTCCTTTATACTACTGGTGGAAGTTACGTTACAAGAATGCATTTGAACAAACGAGGTACGAGAGAGCTTCTGGGAAAGACAACCTTATTCGTATGTTTAATTAATTACAGAACATTGTTAAGAAAAAGATTCATATATTGGGCGCAACTATAACTATATTTCTATAAAATACTTGACTGAAGTAACTGTAAGGTCCTTACTACCACTTTTTTGTTTTATACTTGTCAAATCGTTTAAATAAAATTAACTCTTACATTGGGACCCGTGTTACCGAACTTGACGGTTTTTCTGTAAGAACGTTATACTTAATTTCTCATACGATGTTGCCTGTGCATCCCTTAACACTCGACATACACATTTACAGCATGGTGTCCTCTATGAGTGATTGAAACAGGCTCGGAGAGAAACACACCACTTCAAATAGGCTTCTTTTGGCATTCAAGAATAAAACCGTGAGGACGCAAATAATTGAAAACATGTCTGTTCTGTCCACGAGGCCTCACTATCAAGCTCAAGGGTATACTACAAGAAGAGGCTAATAGTTCGTCACTTATCACTTCCTGGGTGACCTGTGGACAAAACTACAGCAAAAACACAGAAAAGTTGGGACAAAACCCACTCTGACAAAGCTAATACATGTATGTTTTTTTGTCTCTCGGCCCTTTAACGCTTCTAATCAAATCATTAATTCACCTTAACAAATACAATTCATTTCATTAAATGCAGGTAATAAGAATTCAGACCCATGTCTATGTCAGTCTGGTATGATGACTGGTCTCGAGTTCATTAACGTGTACTATTGGTAGTAAAAATCCCTTGTTCAGTCTTAGTAAAACTAGACTGTCAACAGGCTGTTCAGTCGGGTATTTGACAACAAGCAAGGCGAGCGGCAAATTGAAAGACATCAGTTTTGTTTTCTCCCTGCATTCTTTTAGTGCTCAATAACCCAATTTAGGGGGTCTGAATCAGTGAGGTATATCCACAAGGTGGGAGTTGACTTGTATACAACACAGTTTCGTCTGCACAGTCTCACCCAAGGATTTTGGATGAAATCTCAAAACTTACACCCACCTTTATGGCGCAATAAACAACTCAACAGGAGAGTACTGTTCATTAACTCTCGTTTTATCAACAGATTGAAACACGAGAACCAACGTTGGGTTTTAAAGGTTTAAACAGGTGTAGTATGCCTGGAGAGGAGCAACTCCTTTTCTCAAGTCTTGTAAAAATTTTAATGTTGGAGTGCACTTATTGCAGAACTACCGGTATACTTGTTTCGAAAAATGTTTGGGAATTTAATCACAAATTAATCTGAATCTTAAAGATCACCCTTTCAGACTGTTATCTATATCAACATTTACATGACTATAATTTGCTTTCTTATTGACTCTTGTTTTTGTCTTTGTTAATACATCCTCCCCAATCCAAGCCACTGCATGCTGCAGATATAATGAAGTAAAGAACCACCTGCGAAACAAACCAGAATAAAAATAATCACACCCTTGTTTAAAATAGTTCTTAGAAACTGCTAGCATGGGAGTTATGTTTTTATTCACTAATAGCTCCACAAAAAATTTCTTTCACCTGTTCATATCAATTCAAATCAATTTATGCAAGCTAAAGAGCACGAAGAGTGGTTACCCAACCTCCTGAACCAAGGGCTCATGTTTAAACGTTCAAGCATTCCAGTTTGAATGGGAATTTAAAAGTGTTGGTTTTTGAGTTGAAGGGAAATCCAAAGTACCAAGAGAAAAACCTCCCAGAACATAGTAGAGAACCAATAACAAACTCAACTCACATATATCATCAAGTCAGGGAAGGGAATCCAGGCCACATTTGTGGGAGGTGAGTGATCTCACCACAATGCCATATCTGCTCCCCTTATTTGCAAGATATTTCTGAGCTTAACTTTGTTGTGGACAATTTTTTTAAAAATGAAAAGCTTTGCAGGGTGATTTAACTTGCAGTTTGCATCACCTCCACACAAAATAAAGAATACAAAAAGGAAATAATTGAAGCCAAAATAAAACTAGACAACATAAAATGATCTGTTTTAAGTTTTGTCTACCACTGTCGCATGTGATTAGCTTAAACCACCACTGCAATATGAGACGTGTTGTCAAAATCAGACCCACCACATCTTCAGAACAGACATACACAACATGAAAAATGTCATAGCATTTTAAAACCATGCGACAATTGCAGGTGTAGGCAATGTCGAATGATGAGTGTTTTATACCACTTTGTACATGACATGAGCAGACTGCACTTCAGCAGTTGCATACGACGGTGGTAAAAAAATGTTGTAGCATCTGAATCAGCCTTCAAAAGAAAATTATATGTCTGAAGCAACTGCATGAGAATATACAGCACCAAATGACGATTCTGTAAAGCATATTCCTTCTCCTGGATCAACTCTTTATGTGCCTGGTTTTAAACAGCATATGAAAAAACAAAACTCCAACTAGTCTTGATTTGAATAGCAACATTTTGTCCCAATATCATTGTTAATATTGTAGCAATAATGATTAAGGCATACTTACTATTATAACAATAATGAGTATGATGGTGATTTTGACATTCTTCCACCACATAGCTCTGGCCAGACCTTTGCTGGATTTCTTGAATGTGAGAGACTGAGAAAGAAGAATAACTAAACTAAAACATTTTACTCATATCTGTGGCCTGGTTTAATGGGCCCTTTGCAGCTGGTTAGTCACGTGGTACAAAAACACCATGCTGGAGAGCAAGCCACGCACTGGGACATGACAAACAAAGAGCTTACATCATTTAAAATGGTAATTTTCTTTGTTTGTCATGTCCCAGTGTGTTGCTTGCTCTCCAGTATGGCATTTTTGTACCATGTGACTGGCCAGCTGCAAAGGGCCCATTTCCTTTTCTAACTGGTATCAGGCAATGGTGTTCTCTGGCTGTGAATCAATACAAGTGTGTATTTCGATTGTTGCTTTGGTTCTTGTTGATTGGGGATTTCGATCCTGCTAAGCTTAGACTAGAAATTGCCTGCATTTTTAAAGAGTTGAACTGATATGCTGGCCTGCCCATATGTATTAGACCATCTGTCACGAGAGGATAAGAGAACAACCAATACAATGCTACAGAAGTAAACTTACAGTGGTATTAAGGTCCTCTGCCTTATCAATCAGTAGCTCTAAGCGTTCTCCTCTTTGTGCAATGGTGTCTATAAAAGAAAATATCTAATCCTTCAGGAATTCTTTTGTTACAGATAACTACTATTAGTCAAGATGTATGCTGCTTTGTAAAAAAACAAGAATGAGAAGAGTTTTTGTCAAATGTTTTAAAATGAATCCTAGAATGGTACCTAGTGCCTGTTTCTCAAAAGTCCTGCTGTAACTTAAAACCCAAAACCATATTTTGAAATTAAAATCTCAAGGCCCTTAATGAAGCTCATTATGTTACTTTAGCTGATAACTTAACTGTACAATTTTCAAAACTTTTGAACTCCTTATTTTTTGCTAAGTAGGTAAGTAATAAGTAATAAGGATAATTAAGAAATTTCAGCCACTGACTTACAGACAGGCTACCAACTGTCGGCCAACAGTTGACCAACACTTTTGTCAAATAATACTTTTACAAACTGTTGGTAAAGTGTCAGCCAACTTAGTAAATGCCCAGCTGTTGGCCGACAAAGGACCAACAGTCGACCAACAGATTTTTGGGGAAGCTCTTCTTCAAAATTCCTTACAACTTAACAGCTTACTGGGCCCGGTAATTACAGGGAGCTTTGAGAAATGGGCCCCTGAACCTCATTTGTGGGTGTTGCTTAAGTTTGTTTCAATACCAGAGAAGTGAAAGTGCGGCAGGTGGTTACATTTCCCTTTGAATTTTACAGTGTAATACCCCCCAAAAAACACAGCACTGCGAGTGGCTGAAAGCAGAAGTGGAAAAGTAAAGCTACAGTTGGTGAGGAAAGAGAAAGAAACCGTAGAGAGATTTAAGTCAGGAAAAGTTCCTCTGGACATCCAGCTTTGCTTGAAGCAGATGTCAAATAAACTATCATGCATCTCAATAGTAGGGCACAAAGCAATATTTTCCGAGATTTCTGATTGCACTTTTTGGAAAAGCATCAAAACGCATCATTTTAAAGATGAACTAGGATCATATATGCAGCTCCAGAATATATCCCCACTTTCCCCATGGAAGCCTTTGGATATTCCAAGGAAAAGAAGGGTCTCTGAAGACCAAAATATTTATAACAAGCACTACTAAACCACACTGGAATTTCTAGGGGTGGGTCAGGTTAGGTCCAAAAAAGCTATCTGGGTGGGGACATGGATGTTTGCAGGCAAGAAAAATGCAATAAATTTAAAATCTTACCAATATTTTTAACCATAATCCCTTTCAGTTCGTCCAGCTCTCCCTGCACCTTTGACAGATTATCAGCCTGAACTCCGGTGCTAGAAAATCTTTTCTGTGAACAACACAAAAGTTATAAATGGAGCAGAGTCTAAGTATTCTTTTGTCAATTGCCTTAACTCTCATGAAACACCACGTATCTATTCATGAATAATTAGCTTTAGAGGACAAAAGAATTTGATTTTGACCTAGGTTAATTAACAATTGGTTCATGTGTCAGCTGTGCATTCATCAAGATATGAAGCACACAGGAAGTTTGGAGAGCACAAGATGCGTGTGAGTTAGTCTCAAGCAACTCTAGCTTCTTGAGTGCTCTCCAAACTTCCCAAGTGCTTCATATCTCAATGAACACACAGCTGATGCAAGAACCAATGTTATAAAACAATAATAATATTGTTTTATAACATTTTTAATGTGGTAGTTTAAATGTTGTATAATGAGAAATTCCCTCTGTTACATCATTAGTGTGCATAATGGGAACATGAAGCATGCTCGCACAATTGAATTTGATTACACAAATTATTTACTAGCTACCGGTATGTTGTAAAATATTTTGACCTACAACATATCCACAAAGGAGTCATTGACTGAAGTTGTGCTTGCAGTGAACAGGGTCGAAGACAGCTTGAGTGAGGTGGGTAAGTATTGTTAAGTATTGTAAATGTATGGAAAGATGTAATTGTCATTCTACCTGATTTGACACATGGAAATGGGATGATTGTTGGGCAGAAATCAAACTACCACATATAATCATTTTGGTAAACATCTGTGCAGGAAGCCTTGGACTTATTCAGTTTTGGGACTAGGAACTGAATCAGAGGGAAAACTTTACCTGGCTGGTTGTAACAAGTTGTTTTTTACTATCTTATTATATGACTGGCTCTTTCAGCGGTCAAGATGAATCAATTCTCCTGCTCTTGACCTCTTGGGATAGCCAGTTTGTCCCGCGTTTTACTGTCTCTTGATAAATCCTTTGTTGACCAAGCTTGTTCAGTCAAGATGGCGGGATATTGGCCTCATTCTTTTTTTGCGTGTTTATGGACCTTGACTTTGTCTTGGTCCATAAACACGTGAAAAAAGAACTTGGCCAATATCCCGCCATCTTGACCTCATGCTTGGCCAATAACCCATATATATGGAGAATGCAGGATACATTAACACACCATTTCTGCTGATAAAACTCGCGAAAATTCACTGTTCATTGCATAAGGCAGAGCTGTCTGAGCTCGACCATGGTATGCAGTCTGGAACCTGGCAAAATACAACAAAATAGCGGACAATTTAAAATATGAAATGTTATTAAATCTCTCACTTAGTACACATGCTGTGATAAGTCATATTTTGCGGGCCATATTCTACAGTATGGCCTGCTTGACTTCAATTAGCTTTCTTTCCCACACACTGGATTAACCTCAGAGATATAATAAATATCTTACTAATATCGTTTTTCGGTCCGTAATGTAAGTTACGGATCCTCATTTTTTCCCATTAATTTATGGCTCATGCGCTTCGTGCTTGGGACATAACTCAACAGGAAAAAACTTGGTCCGTAACTTACAGTATGGACCTCGAACTCAGTTATTAAGAGACCTGTACAAAAATAAAGTTAACAGTGGATCTGTGTACACTGATCTCAGATTAAATGGAATTTAACAATGCTGGGTTTTGACAAAAGAAGCTAGGAAACCAGACTACCTCAAGCAAAATCTCCCACAAAAACAAGAACCAACAGCAAATTGAAGCTCACATATCAACTCTGATATGAAACTGATGTCCAAGTTTTGAATGTGGGCCATGATGTTGCTGGGTGATTTTTCAAACTACTCCTTAAACTATTCTTTCTCAAACTGGTTGATAACAGCAACACAATAATCAGACAGTCTGAGACTTACCGCTTTTTAATCTCCGTGAGGTACAGAAATGCTTTTGACCTTTCAAAATCCTTAACAAAAAATAACACAGACCAAATGTCATTACAATATTCCGCTCCTGTCCAGATTTTTGAAAACTGTGTGTAATCTTTGGAATAAAGGCAATCCCAACAGAAACTTTGAGCAGCCATCACAAAAAACCAAGTTCCCTGAAAACCATATGTACAGTACTTGTGCACAAATGTTACAAATACAGAGAAGAGTTTGTCTAGTTCACGTCAGGATGTGTTTTTGTTGCAGCATGGTAAATTGTTCTAAATTTAAGGACTTAAGATGATGGCTAGGTTGAGCAAACAATTAAAGATAGAAAGAATTGCTGTCATCTTACGTCATCTGTAATGCACAGGTATGTAATTCTGTCTTCCGATATATAATGGAACAAATAGCTGCAAGAAAATTGACATTAAAGAGTCAGGATAGCAAAATAAGGTCATAAAGCAATTTCTACATTCAGTTGAGCAATGACACTTTACTAGGACAAAATACAGTAGCTGCAACTTGTACAACGAAAACTTTCCACTACAAAATAGTAACATCATATCAGTTGTGACTGACTCATTTAGGTGAAAAGTGAATCAAAAACATTGGTCATATGCTCAAGGCCCAATTTGGGTTACCAGAGGCTTGTGAAACCTTGTCTATTTCAGTTGTGTTACAAGCCTTTGTTAAGCAACATCCTTGACTTAACCTCTATGAAAATTATAACCTTGATGGAAATTTACATTTACTGTTTAAAAGGTTTTAAAACAATTTCAATTATTATTCACAGAGTTACTGAAAACTTTTGTGGAAATAGGAGATGAGACGAGATGATAATTCTCACAGCTGCTTAAAGTTATCTCAAACTTCTAGGATTGTCTGTTACATGTAATTCTGTAGAAATTAAAGGTCAAACTCTTTTCAAGTATTTCCCAGATATATGACCCATGAAAGGTAACTTAATTCTATAGAAGACTGGAAACATGGCTTTTAACAGTTGCAGTAATGGTCACTTAAGGGAAAATTACATAACATACAGTAGTCTTACCTTCCTTGTGTATAAGTGAGTTTAGAATTTTCTGGCGAAATTCTACTCAAGATTTGTTCTGTGACCTCTGCAAAGTTACCGGCACAAGAGGCAAACTTAGCCAGCACTGTGGTACCCCTAGCTACAACACTGTACAGGATTGGCATGCTTTCTTTCTAAAACATCAGAAATACCACAATTTTACTTTCACACTTAAAATCATACAGAGGGTTTTCATGGCCGCCATGTTGGAGGTACAAAACAAAAGAAGGATTTTCCTTCAGGAAATAAATCTTATTGTTGTGTAAATAAATTTTATTGTTTTGTGCCTCTAACATGGCCGCCACGAAAACCCTCTACGCCCTGTTTCCGACACCAAATGCCGCAGTTAACAGTTCTTTTTTCCTTAAGTACCATGTAGCTTTGATCAAACTCTGACTTGGTGTCATGGAACTATACTGCTGGATTCACTGATTAAAAATAATCCATGAGACAAGACAAGGTTGAATTCAGTCTGTTCACACTATTCTTTATTTACTTTCATAGGGTATTATGTCCAGCCAACGAGCAACACATCCCACTGGGGTCTTGCATGCAATTTATTTCACAAATAATTTATGTAAGGGAGAGCAGCGAGCAATGTGAGAAGAGCGGTGTTTGGGCCAAGGAATTTGTTGAGACATGAGGCACATTCTTTGCTGTTGCTGTTAAAAAAACTGTTTGCAAAAAAATTACATCAATACAGAAAAAAAACACCATTTCTACCGTCAGCTTTGCTGTACTTTCAGTTACTTCGGTCGCTAAAGATAGGAAAAGGAACAAATTTTGAATTCATTTGTCACCTTGCAGGCAACATTTCACTTCCTCCGAGGAAAATTAAAGCTAAGCTCAGCTTATCTATGGTGCATGCAGAGAAGCGCACAGCAGCTTTATAAGCTGAGCAATTTAGACCAAAAATCTGTACATGTTAGTTGGAAACGTAATTTAAGATACTAAAGATCATTTTCTATTAAATATAAGCTTTACCTTTCGTTATCAATCCAGAATTCTTTTCCTTGAAACAACTTCAACTACGCCATTGATTTACTGAATGACGTCACGCACTCACTGTTCTGTAACTACTTCATGTATGTAAGCGTGATACAGCCGCTGACCAGTGTAATCTTTCAACATGGCGGACGAGTCGGCGGACGGCCAAGCAGCGGAGAAAAATCTAAAGCCACGATTAGAGGTGGTATGTGGGATTCCTGTTAAATGTTATTGCTAGATATTGTTTGGTAACTGCAGAATACCCTGCCACTCCAAAACTCATCTAGAATCTGTGGCTACGCGGCTACGCAGCTACACGGCTAGGATGCTAAGTACGTGGCTAGGCGGCTACGGAGCTACGCGGCTACGCAGCTCCATGAGCCGAAACAAGCGCGCTACACATGAATATATTTCGTTCTTTAATCCATGAGCCGAAACAAGTGCGCTACAGATTATGTATCAGTCAATTCCAAAAGTGCCCATTTCCCCCCCCCCCCCCCCCGGGATACCCCGGGTATTTGATCAGAGGGTAGCCCGAACAGCAGGGAATTTGACCTGACATGAGTCCCCGCCCAGTGGGGCATTTGACTATCGACTAAACACTGGTCAGCGGTCGCCATGTAAAGGATTTCGCGTGTCTCGCGCGAAAATTCATTCATTCACCACGGGAACCGCCGCTTTGCTCCCTTCACCCTTCGCTCTGCTTCTGTTATAATAATTCAATATGCCTTTATTCAAAGTGTGGAGTGAGGACAAAACAGTCAGAAAGGGGGTTTTAGCTAGCAATTTTTTAGATTTCGTTTGCAAAGGTAAGTAAGCAATTTTTTTGGAATAGATCAAAATATTTATTATGAGCGGGGAGCGTGACAAAATGCTTCATGCAACGAGTGATCTGCTTTAGATTTATAAAGCTTACACTTGATTTGAGTTCTCTT
The DNA here is from genome assembly GCA_016490735.1 of Pachyseris speciosa. Taxonomy (NCBI): domain Eukaryota; kingdom Metazoa; phylum Cnidaria; class Anthozoa; order Scleractinia; family Pachyseridae; genus Pachyseris; species Pachyseris speciosa. The sequence goes on from JAEMWC010000711.1 coordinate 417,720, forward strand.
CTTTAGGTTTTCTGAATTGTTTCCTTTTTTTCTGTGTTAAAAAGATAACCTTTACCTGTAATTAAATGGAGCTGTTAAATTTAAAGAGACTTTGGATATCCGAGTTCACATATCGAGTCAATCGGTTGTGGCAACAAACTGTTGAAAAGAAATTTTCTTCTTTTGAATAAGCGTTCCATTATACACGTGGGAAATGGTTTGGGATAAGATATACTCCCAACAGCGGGGGATTTGAACCCTTTTGAGGCCCTAACGGTGGGGCATTCGACCATCTAAACTGGAAACACAGTAGGGCATTTGACCAAAATTTTTCGAAAAAGTCAAATGCCTAGGTGTTTGTGCAGGGAGGGGGGGAATGGGCGCTTTTGGAATTGACTTACACATTATATCCATGTGTAGCGCGCTACTCCATAGCTCCATAGCCACGTAGCCATGTTACTAGCTCCGTAGCCTTGTAGCACCGTAGCTCCGTAGCTCCGTAGCCTTGTAGCTCCATTACCACGTAGCCTTGTAGCCCTGTAGCTCCACAACTACGTAGCTTTGTAGCTCCGTAGCCACTTAGCGTTGTAGCCCCGTAGCCCTGTAACCAGGTAGCCTTGTTGCTCCGTAGCCACGTAGCCTTGTAGCACCGTAGCTCTGTAGCTCTGTAGCTCCACAGCCACGTAGCCGCGTCGCCTTAATTTTCACAGGTACCACTTCGAGTGGCAGGGTATTCTGCAGTTACTCCACTTCTTATGCTACAGTTAAACTCTTTTCACTTATTCCTTCGTAGATTGCCACAGGCGACCCTGACGATGAGACATGTGCTACGTTTGTTTTGCATGAAGAAGACCACACGCTTGGAAACTCACTACGATACATCATCATGAAAAAGTATCTGTTTATTTTTGTTCTAAACTGTTTAATGGGTTGAGTGATTTTTTTTTCAAAAATAGGAAAAGCAAGACAGAACATCTGAGAGTGGAATGGCTGGTGCATGGTTGTTGTCGTTGTTTGTTATTAGTATTTTATAATTAGGGACCGGTCATAAAGTACGGGGGGTGGGGGGGGGGGGGGTTGGTGGGCTGAGAAATTTTTTTTTAAGTACTGGTTTTCAGTGGCCCACCCCTGGAGTGGCACAGAAAAACCTAGTGACCCACCCCTCAACTAAAATCAGTAATGTGGATAGCTACATGGGGAACATTGGCTTACCACTTTAGTCAGAAGAAAGAAAAGAAAGATTTGAATTCTCTTGAGGAAGAAGTGTTGAGTCTCAAGCGTCAAAATATTAAATTAGAAGCATACACCAAGAGAGAGAATCTCAAGTTCTTCAACATTGAGGAAAATGAAAATGCTGGTATAGAAGAGACAGTTCATAAAACCCAGAGAAAGATGTGAAGAACATCTGCTTCCAACGCATTCACCGATTGTCCACTAAGAAGGCATCCTCCAAACCACGACTGGTAATTGCTAAATTTAGTTTTTATAGAGATAAGGAATTTGTGTGGTCTTTCGTCAAGAATCTCAAAGGAACTGGAATAGGAATTTCAAATGACTTCCCAAAAGAGATCGACGAGATCCATGAGCGATTGTACCTGGTTTTGAAGAAGGCGAAACAAGATCAGCAATTGTCTTTTTTCAAAATTGTTAAATTGATTATAAACGGCCAAGTCTATAGAGGTACGGAAACAAATGATCTCATGCATTACGGAGCTATAATGTAAATTGAACCCAAATTTCACGGATGGAGCGTTGCGAAACAAGGCACGTCTTGTTCACTGTATGTATATATGTGTTTTTCTGCGTTATTCATTTTGTTTTTCTTGCCCTTACTTCTTGCATGAGTTTTATTTTTGTTTCTAGTATGACATCTGTTTTTCATTTTTTTCTGCTATGCCCAAGCCCTGTTTCCTTTGTAGTGTGCTTTGATTCATATATCGATTTGATTAGCAGTTTGCATATCGTTGTTTACGTTATTATGTTGGAATGTTGGTTCCTCCTGCAATTCAGTCTTCTACTCCAGTATAAGTTATATAATGTCCGATACAATTAGATTAATTTCCCTGAACATAAGGGGAGCAGGGATGGCGCAGTGGTGAGAGCACTCGCCTTCCACCAATGTGGCCCGGGTTCGATTCCCGGACTCAATGTCATATGTGGGTTGAGTTTGTTGTTGGTTCTCTTCTCTGCTCCGAGAGGTTTTTCTCCGGGTTCTCCGGTTTTCCCCTCTCCACAAAAACCAACATTTCCAAATTCCAATTTCATCTGCTTGTAAAGCGCATTTGATCATATACACATGGAAAATGTGCTATATAAGTTCTAAATTATCAATTTTTAGAAGTGAAGATCTATGTTTACTTGGTTTCGGAGGAAAAGAGCAGACATTATTTTTATACAGGAAACACATTCAAAGAAAGAATTAGAATCTCAGTGGAAAAATGAATGGGGCGCTGAATTCATATTTTCACATGGAAGAGTTGGATACTGAAGAAAACTTCATTGTTGGAGGAGATTTTAATTGCCCACTTAATCCAGTATTGGATAAGAAAGGTGGTTCTCTGACCCCACGTAAATGGGTTGTTACAAGTATTGATTGCATTCGAGAAGAACTCAACTTAGTTGATATTTGGCGAGTTCAAAATCTGATCACTAAAAGCTTCACTTGGAGCCAAAGGTCTCCCAAAATATTCTGCCGACTAGATTACTGGCTAATTTCAAACAATTTACAGGACTTTATCGCGTCTACTTGCATACTTCCAGCCATTAAGACCAATCATGCGTCTATTGTTGTAGATCTTAAAAATGAAGACAATCAAATGAAAGGCCCCAGTATCTGGAAAATGAATTGCTCTTTATTGGAAGATGTAAGTTATGTTAATGACTTTACGGAGAAAATTCCAGTGTGGATTGCTGAAGGTGAAAAAGACCTCACGGATAATCGCAGTATTTGGGAATGGCTAAAGTATAATATAAGAGCAAATGCAATAGAGCATTCAATTAGAAGAGCTCATGAAAGAAAACAAAGGGAGGAGTCCCTCCAAGCTGATTATTCCAGGGCAAGTAAGGTGTATGAAGAGGACACTAATAATATAACAACTGCAGATGAGTTGAATTCAGCAAAAGAGAAGCTAGAATTATTTTATGAAGATAAGGTTAAAGGAATAATCATACGTGCACGAGCTCGCTGGCATGAACACGGTGAGAGAAGTACAAAATATTTCTTGAATTTGGAAAAGAGAAACCACATTAAAAAACACATGCGAAAATTAGACATTAATGGTTCAGTAACTACTGATCCTTCCACTATACTTTCTGAGCAAAAGCGTTTCTATCAGGATTTGTATGCCAGCAGTCACCAGGGCAGTGACGCGGTAATGGGCTTCTTAGATACGCTTGATACCCCAAAACTGTCTGAAGAACAAAAAAATGCGCATGAAGGTAAAATTTTTCCAATGGAATGCAAACTGATTTTGGAAACGTTTCAGGATAATAAAGCTCCTGGAAATGATGGAATTCCTGCCGTCTGGGCAGGACTTCGACATTCCATGCCAACATCCTTGAAAGGAAATTCCACGCATTCAGAGTATAAAAGCGCAATTACCCAGTGCGGCCAGAAAGTTACAGAATGAATTTAATCTTATGACTTCTCATTGAAGTAGAGCAGGTGTTTAATTTACCCCACAAGGTGGCTCTTGAAACTTATGTGAAAGCCTTTCAATACAAAGTTTTAAATTCCATCCTTTATACCAATACCAAACTTCAAAAAATAGGTTTTAATACTGATGACAAGTGTACATTTTGCAAATCCGAGCCAGAAACACTGTATCATTTGCTGTATAACTGCCCTCACTCTCAAACCTTCTGGGCTAACTTTGAACTGCTCTGGTATTCATCTATAAAAGAAAAAATTCACCTTACTCTACAAGATGTCTTGGTCGGTATTTTGACAGGCTCTTGTCCCTTACTCAACTATTTTCTCCTTATTGCAAAGCTTTAAATTTGGGACTGCAGAAGGAACCAAGTTTATCCAAATATTACTGGATTCAAACTTAAAGTTCAAATAAAGTATGAAACTGAGCTTTATATATGGCGTCATGGTAGGAAAAAAGATGTTTTAAAGGAAAAATGGGTGGGCTTTCAGAATCTTTTGTAATAATCCATGCCTCTCACACAGTCTCTCTTTTTTGTTAGTGGTAGTGTCGTAAATGTAACATTGCAATTGCTTCTTTATATTGTGCCCTTATATGTATATAAATAGGGTTTTTTTTATTTCTTTTGTTTTGTATTTTTATACTGTGATTTGTACAACTGTAACTACTTTATATCTGTATTAATCAACATGTTGTTATTAAAAAAAAAAACTTTAGTCAGAATCTCCAAAAAAATCTTCAAGATCGAAATGTTATAACACGTGGTCCCACTCTTGAACAGAATTCATCTTCTATGTCATCATTCACTTCTTGTTCATCGTCATCACCGTCTTCCTCTTCTTCTCTGGAACTTCCAACTTTTTGGAGAACTACATCGTGGTCTTTGCTCCTGCCATCATACTCGTTGTCGTCACAGTCATTGTTGTCATCACCATCAGTATCATCTGCACGAACACTGTCATAGTCATCATCGTCATCCCCTGGCCTGTCTCTTCCTCGTATTCGCCATCATACAAATCAACATTTTCTTCCACATTAACCTTTCTCAGAGCTTGCTCAATCGTTGCTTTGTCAAGCTGGGCTTTGGCTAAACAAGCTGAAATTAATACTAGCTTCTCATTTTTCTTCATTTTGTCATTCCCCAATTGGTGCTTTTCCAGAAAGAGATTCAGAGCTGATACTTTAAGCTTTTTCAGTGTCCCTGCAATGAACATCTCCTCCCAGTTGTAATCAGCATACTTCTTTTGGAAGTCAGTTTCTCTTTGACGTTTTCTGTCATCTTTTCGTTTTGATTTCTTCACTTCGAGATATTGGAGGTGCTCGAGGTACTTTCTCACAAGTAATTCCTGAAGAGCAAAGGTTTTGGAAAACTCAACAATCGATTCACTGTCTTCCAGGGTTAGGTTTCCTTCTTTTACATACCTTTTAATCTGAGCCCTTGGTTGATAATCATCGATCTTTCTGGAGTGTCCTTCTGGTGAAGTGATCAGAGTTTCGACAAATGACAAATATTTCAGATCTGGTAGAGCAGTTTCATCAGGCTTTAGACGTGGTACCCGGTGCAATGAATCTCTGGAAGGAGGGAATTTCGTGCAGAACTCACGCAGGACTCCACTGTTTTGTTGGCAATCACCTTTGATATATTCTAAATACAGTTCTCCAACGTGAACATGCTGTTCTATGAAGGCATTGATTTTCTTAAAGTATGCATGGCCTGGTACATCATAAAAAAGAGAGATGGTCGCTGGCTAAAACTATTAATAAGTAAAGGTCAATTTACAGTGGATGCTATTGAAACAATCAAAGCAAATGTGTCACAAGTTGTATTGTGTGCCATAGATGATAGTGATGATGATGATGATGATGATGATGATGATGATAATGAGAAGGAGGAGGAGGAGGATGATAATGCTTCTGGGGTGATGGTAGTGGCGAAGATGACTAAAGATGATTTATAGAAGAAGCTGTTTAAAGAGATGTTTGAAATGATATAAGTGAAGGTTTATGAACACACAGTAAAGCTAATTAATGTTCGAGATTTTATACTATAAAATGTTTCCTGACTACTCTTTAGATTTAAGACTGTACATAAATGGAAACAAAATATATAATATGTGAATTCCTGTTGTCATATAAAGTTGGATTAAATGTGGAAAATTAGATATATTATTAAAAAACATATTCTACTAACGTTTGTGGTGATATGTGAATAATTTAACACAACCCACCCCTAATGCAGTGCATTTTTTCCCTGCCCCACCCTTTTTAATGTGTTAAGAACTAGTGACCCACCCCCAATTTTTCATAGCCCCCCCCCCCCCCCCCCCACAATCACCTTTGATATATTCTAAATACAGTTCTCCAACGTGAACATGCTGTTCTATGAAGGCATTGATTTTCTTAAAGTATGCATGGCCTGGTACATCATAAAAAAGAGAGATGGTCGCTGGCTAAAACTATTAATAAGTAAAGGTCAATTTACAGTGGATGCTATTGAAACAATCAAAGCAAATGTGTCACAAGTTGTATTGTGTGCCATAGATGATAGTGATGATGATGATGATGATGATGATGATGATGATAATGAGAAGGAGGAGGAGGAGGATGATAATGCTTCTGGGGTGATGGTAGTGGCGAAGATGACTAAAGATGATTTATAGAAGAAGCTGTTTAAAGAGATGTTTGAAATGATATAAGTGAAGGTTTATGAACACACAGTAAAGCTAATTAATGTTCGAGATTTTATACTATAAAATGTTTCCTGACTACTCTTTAGATTTAAGACTGTACATAAATGGAAACAAAATATATAATATGTGAATTCCTGTTGTCATATAAAGTTGGATTAAATGTGGAAAATTAGATATATTATTAAAAAACATATTCTACTAACGTTTGTGGTGATATGTGAATAATTTAACACAACCCACCCCTAATGCAGTGCATTTTTTCCCTGCCCCACCCTTTTTAATGTGTTAAGAACTAGTGACCCACCCCCAATTTTTCATAGCCCCCCCCCCCCCCCCTGTACTTTATGACCAGTCCCTTATTTTATGTATTTTAAACCTTGTTTGCACTAACTGGGAAAACCAAAAAAGTGCTGTCAAAACGTTCCATGCAAGGTGGTGAAGTTTTTTTGTTTTATTGAAGCCCTGATGTAGAATTTTGTGGATACAGTGTGCCACATCCGTCAGAGAACAAAATAAATCTGCGAATACAGACAAATGGTAGGTTTATCCAAGAACAGGGATACTAGCTCCAGAGTATATGTTGTGGATCCATTTTATCCTTGGTTCAATTGTTATTTTATTTTGTTTTGTGCTCATTATCATACATTACCATACACAAGAACAAAGAAAATAAAAATGGAACCAACGATAAAATTTAACTACAACATATGTACTGCACTATTTTCTTGAAAAATGTACTGCATGTAAGTAACAAATTTATCATAATTTTTTCAGCATTTAGTAATAACTTTAAAGCCTGGTTCACACTAGTAGGATAACAACATGAGGTGAAGGTGGCACAAATGTGCAGAAGCACCCCATCTTGATGTTTTGTTTGAAGTGCCAACAACATAACGTGTTAATAAAAACATATTTATGACATAAGTTAGGTGACACATGAAAAGAGCTACTATTTTTGTGACATTAGTGTCACTACACCCAGCTTAAGTATGTCTTAAATTGGTACATTTTCAAGTTTCAAATTCCTCCCTCAAAAATGCCACACATTTAAATCTTTCAATTGCCTTCAACAGTACTTTTCTTATTTCAATGTAAAAAAAAAGCATTTTGAACACGTGTTATGAGTGTTGTTTAAAGTTGGAACCTACTTTATGAAGCTCACTGTAGGTTTTTATTTTCAAATAATCTAAGAAACTCACATATTTTGTCTAAAGGGCTGGCAACTTAAGACATGTTGCTTAGCTGTTGGTGCTGGTATAATTACTAACACTTGATTTTTAAAGGCCCTCCAGCTGTAGATGTCCTCAGAAGAGGTTTATCAGAGCTGACTGCAATGTGTGAACATATGCTAGCAACATTTGAGGTTGGTTGGTCCCCTATCTGACATTAATAAGATGAAAATTAAACTTTATTCAACAGTGATATTTTAAAATGTATTAATTTTTCTTTGATCTTTTTAAAGTGCCTATGAAGCAAAATTTGTTTCTCGCTAATTTTAAAGTTTAATCCATAAAGCTCAACATTCCAAAATTTGAGGTGCTCTTGATTAAAATCGGCGATTATACAAGCATTGAAATTGGGCTATTTTGCCCTCAAAAATGGCATTTGAATCGTGCGGCCAAAAAGACACATGACAATAGCTGTGACATAATTTTGACGTAATTTTGGGGACAAGTATTCCAACTATTTCACAGTCACTATAATTCATAAGCGCAAACACATTTTTGTACCCAAAATGATGTCACATCATAGAATTTCGCGAAACATGACCCAGACCCCTGACCATTTTTAAAGGCAAAATAGCCCAACTTCAAACGCTCGTAAAATCAACAATTTTAATCACAAGCACCTCAAATTTCGATATTCTTGCGTTTTTAGGGGTGAACTTTAAAATTAGCAAGAAACAAATTTTGCTTCATAGGCACTTTAATGTAACAGCCATGTGACAGAAACAAATTACATGTGCAAACCAATTACAAGAGCACGTAACACGAAAAAAAAATTGAAGAGTGGAGCAATTTGGTAATATACTTATAGAATTTTTAGATAATTACAAAATTGTCGCATGTTTTCCAATAGATTGTCCGTCAGGGGAATAGGAAAAAAAAAATTAAAGGCAGTCAACAAAAGGAGTCCATTTTGAGGTGGCTTCCGCTTTTGTCTCTATTGTTAGTCTAGATTTGACAAGACGTAAAAAGGAGGCAAAATTTCGTGACGTTTCGTCCAATTTGGCTTGCCATATATGATAACGCACTAACAGGAAACAATAGTTTAATTGAAGCGCATATTTTGCATGAGATTCCGGCCTCAGGCCCAGTGCTGTATTATTCAATAGAATGTATTCGTCAATTAACGGGAGGTTGTTGTGAAGCCAGTTACAAGAAAGTGTTGATAACACAGATTACATGGAATATTTTGCGAACTTTCATTTTGCAACAGACAGCTGTGGAGGAACACAAGGAAGCAAAACTGAATGGTGAAATTGACATGTCAGCCACAGAAGACTGAAGACTCTCATTAAGAGTGCAGAATTACAGACCACCAGAGCTGTGGAAGAGAAACCATCAAGAGCATCAACAAATTACAAAAGCCTCTAAATGCTGGTGGGGGGACAATAATGGAGCACAATCATAGTATTGCAGCAGATAAGTTTGTAATGTACTGACATAAACTTTTGCAATACTGGTATTGAATTTTTTCTGGGTTGTAGTCTAAACATGCTCTAGATATTATATTCAGTCCAGTTTGTGTTAAATAGTGTATCTTCCTTTTTTACATAAGGTATCATACATGTATGAGGTACTTGCCATTTAAAAAAGAAATCCAAAACAAAACCATTTACCAGACAGTCAGACAGACAGATAGCCTTTATTTTAGCTCAACAGCTTGTGGGGTTGTGCAAGTAAAATAAAAGACATCTAAAAATAAAAATAAACGTTATACAGACTACAGGTATATACATAATAAAATGAGTTAATTGTTCATCTAAAAATTAGTAGGCAGCCACCAGTCTCGGAGGACTATGGTATTGCGCATTGGATGGCAAGTCTGGCACAGCAGCGGGTGTGACTGGACAGGCCAGTGCGGGAGCAGCAGACTCTTCTGCACTGTGCACAGGTCTGTGGCTGGTCTGTCAGTCTGTTGGTTAATTGTTAAGACTCTGACTAATACCTATTTACATCTTGTAAACAGTGAGACAGTGCCTTTGAAACTATTGTATAATAAACTGTTAGTTAGTCATGGATCTAAGAAAGGGACCCAAAATCCTCACAAAGTATTTTTAGATGGTGCTTAAGGACCTGTAAGGTGCAAATGATAGAAAATAGTCAGTGGCTTCTATTTGCGCCTTATTTATTAACAATAATTTTCTGTTTAACTTTGTGGGTTATATGTTCATATACATAAATATTGTTCTGAAGGAAAATAATTTGAAATTAAGTGTTCTCCTTGTCCTTTCTACTTTTTGTAAAAATAATGCATATCAAAACAACGGTGTCAATATCAATCAATAAAACATAAATGGCGTGTATGTTTATTTATCTAATAAGGTGAATAGTTTGCATGTTGTGATTGGTTCTTAGCTATGATCTATTAGAGGACAGATGCACAGATTATATCATCATGACCCACTTTCCAGAAATGTGAAAATAAACAGGTTTTTCGCTTGCATTTTGTTTCTTTATTATATAAAACAAATAGATTCCATGTTGCTGTGCATCTGTTCAGTAATAGATCACAGAAGACGTCAAAATGTGGTAAAAACATCAGTGACACACTCACCTGCTGCTTGTGTGCCACTTCTTTGTTTTTACCACATTTTGACGTCATCTGTGATGTATTAATTACATGTACTGAACAGATGCTCGGCAACATGGAATCTATTTGTTAAACATATGAACTCCTATTACAGCAACCACCAATTAACCCCACTTTTTATGAATTCCTTTCCACGAACAGTAACTTTATTATGGATATAATGTTCATAAGAAAAAAAACTCTGCAAGCACATGGAGATAGAAATAACTAGAATCGATTTAGATTGCATGATAAAGTCCTTAAGGTTGGCATGGCTAAAGCATATATTTGAAGGCGAGAATGGAACATGGGAAACCTTATACCACCTCTTGTATCAGTGTTCTTTTGTTAGGCAGTTCTGGAATGAATTTCAAGGTTACTGGCACCAACTCTCAAATCAGCAAATTCATCTTACTCTTAGAGATGTTTTATTTGGAATAATATCTAAACCGTGCCCTTTACTTAACCCTATTGAATTACTTTATAATAATTGGGAAACTGATTCTATGGGACTGCAGAAGAACCCAAATTCGACCCAAAATCCAAGGATTTCAAAGTAAAATAGTCATCAAATATGAAAGCGAAAGAAAGGTCAATAACACAAACTTTAAGAAAAAGTGGGTACTATCCCCAGTTAATTGAAGATTTGCATTACAAATAGATTTTTGTATGGTATTTACAATCATAAGTGCAACTGTAACCCATTGTAAGTCTCTTTTTCTTTTTTACTTTGTTAGTAGTAGCATTTAATTTAATATTGTAACCATTATGTGTAACTAGAAAGTGATTTTAGTTTTGTAAATTAGGTTAGTAGTTTAAGTTAGTATTGTAAGTAGAGTTAGTATTTTAAAGTTAATAAAAGTGGAGGAAAAAAGAAAAAAGAAAAAGAAAAAAAGAAATAACTAGAAGTCATTAAAAATAAACTGTTCTCCTACACGTACTGATGTTGGTGTGGTTGAAGCTTGAAACAATAAAGCGACAATTACTAGAAACTCATTTTCCTTGTATCCTGTATAGAGGGGGAGTGGAAATTAGCGGCACTTATTCGAGTGGGGGCACTTATTTACTATTTTGGTCAAGGAAGTGTGTGCTTATTCAGTGGAGGGTGCTTATTAGACAATGGGTGTGTATTTGAGGAAATGCATAAATTAATGTATGGGGTTATGCCCAAATCTTGCCCCTATTTGTTTTATGTATACATTGTTTTTTGACCCAGGGGGTACTCCCTTATATAGGCTATATAGAAAATACAAAAAAAAAATTAAAATATAAAGGAATGTGCGGCCCCAAAGGGTATAGTATTTTAGCCATTTTGGTCTAAAATAGGGTGTCAGTTGGGACAATTTTGGTCTGAAATGGGGTATGGTTTGTGAACCCTAGTCTTGAATTAGGTTTGTTTATAGAAGAAGCTACTTCTTAATCATTCAGTTTTGTATCCTACGTAATAAAAGCATATAAGTAGTGTTCATAACTGCGATGATCATTCACATATTCATTCTTAAATCCGCAGTTCAAGTATATGATTTTCATATATTCACTCTCATATATTAGTCACTGCTTAGTGTAATCAAATTCAACTGTGCAAGCGTGCTTCATATTCCCATTGTGAAAATGTTGTAAAATGATTCGTTCATGCATCAGCTGTACATTCATCGAGATATGAAGGACTTCGAAGTTTGGAGATCACTTAAGAAGCTAGAGTTGCTCGCGGATACGCCTCAAGCAACGACATGCTCTCCAAACTTCTGAAACTTCTCGCGTGGGATCATGAATAATGCATGATTGGGCTTGGGACAATTTACTGCGGCTTACATGACAGAGTGTGGATCATTGAAGCGGGTTAGTTCTTCATGTAAGCCACCGTATATTGTCCTGAGATATGTAGTATTTGTATACTACAACATTAACATTACCTTCGTCTATACAAGGATTGGTACCATATATACAACGATATACAGGACTATACACTGTTTTACAGGGCTATACACCACTATACACAGCTATGCAGGGCTATACACCACTAAACACAGCTATGCAGGGCTATACACCACTATACACAGCTATACAGGGCCATACAAGGCTATACAGGCCTATACACAGCTATGCAGGGCTATATACTACTATACACAGCTATGCAGGGCTATACAAGGCTATACAGGCCTATACA
>JAEMWC010000711.1:432500-452500 GCA_016490735.1 Pachyseris speciosa
CGATCGAAAACCTGATTGACGAATATTCAGAAAGGTATGCGTAAAGTTGATCATAGATGATCCTTTCAAATACCTTAGCCACAGTGGGAATAATTGAAATTGGACGATAATTATTAATGTCAACTCGTTCGCCCTGTTTATACAAAGGAATAACTTTAGGACATTTCCACTCCTCAGGGAAAATACCAGTCAATATTGATCGATTAAAGATTTCACAAAGAGAGTGTGAGATTAAATCAGAGCACTCGCTAAGGAGCCTCGCAGATATTTTGTCCAAACCTGTTTCCTTTGATTTGCATAATTTGGACAAAAGAGAACGGACTTTATTGTTGTCAGTAGGGTGAATTTCAAACATCTTATCTGTTCCTGTAAGGTATTTTAAATGACTGTCAATAGTATTCTCGTCAGAGCGTATCTCATTGGCAAGTGTTTGTCCAATGGATGAGAAATGCTCATTGAAGGCATCAGAAAGCTATTGCGAATTCGATATGTAATGACCATCCACCTTACACCACCGACTTTACACCATCAACCTTAAGGATGGGGGCTTATCAGATAGGGGGGGGGGGGGGCTTAGTACAAAAACCTACTCCGAAACGGGAGGGCGGATTAAGAGAGAGAGAGAGAGAGAGAGAGAGAGAGAGAGAGAGAGAGAGAGAGAGAGAGAGAGAGAGAGAGAGAGAGAGAGAGAGAGAGAGAGAGAGAGAGAGAGAGAGAGAGAGAGAGAGAGAGAGAGAGAGAGAGAGAGAGAGAGAGAGAGAGGGGGAGAGGGGGAGAGAGAGAGAGAGAGAGAGAGAGAGAGAGAGAGAGAGAGAGAGAGAGAGAGAGAGAGAGAGAGAGAGAGAGAGAGAGAGAGAGAGAGAGGGGGGGGGGTGGTGGGGGGCTTAATAGAGCTTTTACGGTACTTTGTTCCTAGCAAATGAATCCGAGCGAGTATGACTCGTGCAGATTGCGTGTGAGTTGGCGGACTGGTTAAACATGAAGGCTCCCAAATCAAATAAACAAATTTACACGACGAAATCAAATGTCTTTCAATTTTTATTTCTAGTACCATTTATATACATAACTGAATAAGATCTAAGCTTTAATGAAGTCTGCATTGCCTGAAGCCCAAGAGAAGGGAAATTGCGAAAACGTGCAATTCGCACTGTACTTTTAGTTGGAGAGTGGGATCCATTGAGATAGCACTGGTAAGATCCTCAGATTTTCTTTTTGTGATTTCATCCAGAAGCAGACATTACCGTCTCTTGACGTTTTTTAACAATGAAGAACGCTAACTCTGGCATAAACACAAACGGAATATCAGACGATTATTATTCGATGAACATCTTGACTAAAGTATAGAAATTATTCGTGTGTGCGTAATTTCATTGAAACTGAATTGTATTTGGATAGGTCTAGCATGAATCTCACTACCAGATACTAAGAACAATCGAAAACACCATACCTGAGAAAATTCATTTGCATCTAGCTAAAATACATAGTGCTTGCGTTGTAGTCTTTACCGAAAAATTCAACGTTTTTTTTTTTAACAAAAAGAGTGTATAAACCGCTATGACTATAACGTGTGATACTCATTCAACTTTTTTTCTTGGCCGCTACTTGCACTGTCGACTTAGCAAAAATTACAATAACATAACCTTTAAGGGCGATTTAGACGGTACGATTTGTCACGCGTCTTGGCGTATGCGACACAACGTAGAACAAAGTTGTGCCGTGTGAATGCTCCTACAACTTTCTTTCAACTTTCTTTTTTATTATTTTCTTTCATAAATAGTTTGGTAATGTAATAACACCACGAAAAACGATTCACATTCCGAGAAAATGTTATTTTAAGAGCTGTTCAATAGGTTTTATTTCATTGATACCATGTTAAGATTGCATGTTTTAAAACCATACGACAGACGTCGTAGGTATATATGGAGAGCTTAAGCAACGACGACGGCAACGGCAACGAAAACGTCATTTCAAAATGTAACTTCTCGTTATTGTAACTTTTTCGCGATTTTCCTACTTGTTTAACTTGTGAAATATGGGCGAACAATCCTGGAGCTAAATTAGTAAAATCGGTGATGAACTAGGGAAAAAGACTGGACTCGTTTTCAGAATCATCTGCAACATGATGTTGTAAATTGTAGATGTTGTTGTAAATTAGTTAAGTACCGAAATTTCGCTCTCTTTCTATTTATTGCTATGACCAGCAACATACACAAAGCAGGTTTCGTACAAACTGGTAGCTGCAAAGAACGCACGATCGAACTTCTAACTGACCTTTTAAACTTATCGAGAAAAGGACCATAATCAATAATGATAACTGAACTTGGTGGAGTGCAATTTGGTCTGAAGTCATTCGCGTGATTTGAAATCACCAGTACGATTTCAGTCCAAAATTTGACGACAAGAAATTCAATTACCCTTTTATTACAACCATTTTTGAATTCATTGAGTCTTTCTGCTAATACTATTTTTTTTGTCCACTTCAGGAAACCTGCTTGTCAAAATTTTGATGGGCTAAAAAAGTGATGCGATTTAGAGCAAAAATGGGTGCAATTTGGGAATAAATTGCACTAGTGCTGAGAGCCAATCAAATTGCAAAGATCACCAATGATTTCAAAATGAGTGCAATGAAAACGGAAAATGTAACAGTTTCGCTATCACTATTAACCTTTTAGGTTGGGAGGGTAACATCACAATTATATCAACTGAGCCAGACAAAGTGTTATAGAGACGCTTTGTAAACTAAACCCAGTCATTACTTCAGATCAAAACGGAGCAATCAAGAACTTGGCCTCAGGTCCTGCAAAGAGGGTACCATCTCGCAAGACGTCAAACTAATAAAAGAAAATAAGTTAAAACTAATGATAGCCTTAATAAATATTCCCTGCAAAAGATAAAATGAATCAAAATATCATAGCACTAATTATTATACAATATAAAAAATCATCATTAATTAAAATGCTCAAATGAGACTTTTTTAAATGGTCTGCGGACTTAATATGAATAATTTCGCCTGGCAGCGCATTCCAGTCCCTGACAGTTCTACAAAAATAACTATTCTTATACGTCTCAGTATTGAGCAGTAGTTCAATAAACTTATTCTGGCTAGAGTTTCTTAAATGTCTTCTGCGTTTAATAGCCTGGATGAGTCAGGCCGCCATCACCATGGATTGTTTTATGGAATAAGGTTAGCCCCGAGATTGTTCTTCGTACTTTCAGTGGTATCCAGTGTAACTCATTCAATAGGTTTGTAACTGTTCCAGGTTCCCGCGTATAACAGTTTTTAATGAAGCGTGAGGCTCTTCTTTGTACTCCCTCTATTTGTTTAACGTGCTTTTTCAACTATGGGTCCCAGCCTGAGCTGGCGTATTCCAGGTGGGGCCGCACAAGGGCTTTGTAAGCTGCCTCTTTCACTCCCTCGGGGCAACTGCTCAGGTTTCGTCGGAGAAAACTCGAGTGATCGATTGGCGTTCATTACTTTGTTATTTCCATGATGGCCCCAATTGAGGTTTCTAGACAATTCTATGCCTAGATAGGGGTGGTGGTGTGACCGAATCTAACACTTTTCTCATGAGGACATAGTTAGAGACGACAGGATTTTGCTTCCTCGATATTTTCAGGACGTCCTCCTTACCGAGGATAAATTTCATTTGCCATTTCCTTACATCTCTTGCGCTTGTGGTCCTTGTGTTGTGACACCAAGTTCAACTCGAGAGCTGTCATTATGGGGAATGGGGTATGCCCAAATTGGTGACATTTTAAAATTCCCTTCTCCCAAAAAAGAATATTTTACCCCGAGTAAGGTTAGCAAGGTTTATTTGAATGCTATAAAAGAATGATATCAAAATGTCAGTCTTTTTTGCAAAAGTCTACTATACGGCACTCTATTTTAGCGTTCCTCGTGTGTTTCGCCAACAGTTAAAACGCGTTGCAGCAAGGCTTTTTTCGCTGAGGGCTGGCAATTTAAATGTACAATTATATTAAATTTACAGATGAACAACTTGAATTTACTGTTGACAAGGTGGACTGGTTTGAAATCAGGATTCGGGACTAAAAAACCTTTTGTGTTCTGTGTATAACGGTGTTGTGCACGCCCTTGTGCAACACTAAATCACCTTTTATTATTACCTTTCTTATAAGGCCCTGACTATAGCTTTGTATAGCCTTGTATAGCCATGAGTAGCCTTTAATAGCTGTGTGTAGTGGTGTATAACCATTTATAAGCCTTGTGTAGCTATGTATATAGGCCCTTTGTAGCCTTGCTTAGCCATTTATAGCCTTGTATAGCACTGTAGAGCCCTGTATAGCCTTGCATAGCACTGTATAGGATTCGATAGTCCTGTATATAAAGCTGTGTATAGCCCTGTATAGCCTTGTATGGCCCTGTATAGCTGTTCATAGCCCTGTACAGTCGTGTATAGTCCTGTTTAGCTCTGTATAGCCCTGTATAGGCTCTTATAGCCCGTATAGCCTTTTATAGCTGTGTATAGGCTTGCATAGCCTTGTATGGCCCTGTGTAGCTTTGTATAGCCCTGTATAGCCTTGTATAGCTTTGTATAGCCTTGCATAGCTTTGTATAGCACTGTATTGACTTGTACAGCCTTTTATGTCCTTGTACAACCTTTTATGGCCTTGTATAGCTGTATAGCTTGTATAGCCTTGTATAGCGCTGTAGAGCCCTGTATAGCCTTGTATAGCCCTGCATAGTCTTGTATAGCCCTGTATAGGCTTGTACAGCCCTGTATAGCTGTGTATAGCCTTGTATGGCCCTGTATTGCTGTGCATAGCCTTGTATAATTGTGAATAGTCCTGTTTAGCTCCGTATAGCCCTGTATAGGCTCGCATAGCCCGTATAGCCTTGTATAGTTGTGTATAGGCCTGTATAGCCTTGTATGCCCCGTATAGCTGTGTATAGCCCTGTATAGCCTTGTATGGCCCTGTATAGCTGTGCATAGCCATGTATAGTTGTGTATAGTCCTGTTTAGCTCTGTATAGCCCTGTATAGGCTCTTATAACCTGTATAGCCTTGTATAGCTGTCTATAGACCTATAGAGCCTTGTATGGCCCTGTATAGCTGTGTATAGCCCTGTATAGCCCTGTATAGACTTGTATAGCCCTGTATAGCTGTGTATAGTTTTGTATGGCCTTGCATAGCCTTGTATAGTCCTGTATAGCCATGTATAGCCTTGTATGGCCCTGTATAGCTGTGTATAGCCCTGTATAGCCCTGTATAGCTCTGTATAGTCCTGTATAGCCATGTATAGTCCTGTATAGCCTTGTATAGCCCTGTATAGCTGTGTATAGCCCTGTTTAGCACTGTATAGCCTTGTATAGCCCTGTATAGCTCTGTATAGTCCTGTATAACCGTGTATAGTCCTGTATAGCCTTGTATAGCTGTGTATAGCCCTGTATAGCCTTATATGGCCCTGTATAGCTGTGTATAGCCCTGTATAGCTCTGTATAGTCCTGTATAGCCGTGTATAGTCCTGTATAGCCTTGTATAGCCCTGTATAGCTGTGTATAGGCCTGTATAGCCTTGTATGGCCTTGTATAGCTGTGTATAGCCCTGTATAGCCCTGTATAGCTGTGTATAGTTTGTATAGCCTTGCATAGCTGTGTATAGGCCTGTATAGCCTTGTATGGCCCTGTATAGCTGTGTATAGTGGTGTATAGTGCTGCATAGCTGTGTATAGTCCTGTTTAGCTCTGTAGTATAGGCTCTTATAGCCCGTATAGCCTTGTATAGCTGTGTATAGGCCTGTATAGCCTTGTATGGCCCTGTATAGCTGTGTATAGGCCTGTATAGCCTTTTATGGCCCTGTATAGCTGTGTATAGTGGTGTATAGCCCTGCATAGCTGTGTATAGTAGTGTATAGCCCTGCATAGCCGTGTATAGGCCTGTATAGCCTTGTATAGCCCTGCATAGCTGTGTATAGTAGTGTATAGCCCTGCATAGCTGTGTATAGGCCTGTATAGCCTTGTATGGCCCTGTATAGCTGTGTAGAGTGGTGTATAGCCCTGCATAGCTCTGTATAGTAGTGTATAGCCCTGCATAGCTGTGTATAGTGGTGTATAGCCCTGTAAGCTGTTGCTGTGTATAGTAGTGTATTGCGCTGCATAGCTGTGTATAGTGGTGTATAGCCCTGTAAAACAGTTTATAGTCCTGTATATCGTTGTATATATGGTATCAATCCTTGTATAGCGTAAGGTAATGTTAATGTTGTAGTATACAAATACTACATATATCAGGACAATATACGGTGGCTGTATAGCTGTGTAGAGTGGTGTATAGCCCTGCATAGCTCTGTATAGTAGTGTATAGCCCTGCATAGCTGTGTATAGTGGTGTATAGCCCTGTAAGCTGTTGCTGTGTATAGTAGTGTATTGCGCTGCATAGCTGTGTATAGTGGTGTATAGCCCTGTAAAACAGTTTATAGTCCTGTATATCGTTGTATATATGGTATCAATCCTTGTATAGCGTAAGGTAATGTTAATGTTGTAGTATACAAATACTACATATATCAGGACAATATACGGTGGCTTACATGAAGAACCCACCTTGAAGCGGACGAGGCGGACACGATGAAGCGACTAAGCAATGCTGTGTCGCTTGCCATCACCATAGTTCTCACTCTTCTGGTTTTAAAAAGACTTATAGGGCCCTGTATCATCATGTACCCCGTTCTTTATATGTTTTTCGATGTGAATGCGTGGATACGTGTGGCATGGAATTCCATAAAGAAATCGATTTTTCACAGAGGACTCAAGCAAGGTTTTCTTGAAACTTCAGAATTGACTTTCTTTGTTTTGCCTTCGGATTTGGATTTCAGTTTTCACATGAACAATGCCAGGTGAGTGGAAAGTAGTTGCTATATATATAGGATAAACTGGCATTCTTAACAGCTTTGGCATGATTAAAATAAAAATTCTCCTTAATGTTTCAGCATTTTTTTTTTTTGTTTTTTCAATTTTTCTTTAGGTACTTAAAGCCCTGTTTAAACTGCAATGATAGTTGATCATAGTTGATCATAGTTTTAACCACCACGCGTGTTTGAACACGAACTATCATGCACTATCATTGACCCCTAGAAAACGAAGTTCCCCTAGAAAACGAAAACGAAGACCCCTAGAAAACAAAGACCCCCTTGAAATTATATCCATGAGACGAAAGATCGATTGCACAACGCTGCCTTCGGTAACGTACTGATTGTTTTAAATCGATCGCATGGTAAATAATAATTTAGCAGAATTCAGATGAAATATAATTCATTTTGCCCTGTGCAAGCACTCCGGTAAATCTTGCAGAAGACGTCCTGAAAAGTTTTGTCAGGGTGTTACAAAAAGTTAAGTAAGACCCTCGAAAACGAAGATATAAGACCTAAAACCCCATCTTAGTTTCGGACTATGAAAATTAAGACCCTGATCAACACGAAAACTGTCAAAATCATGCACTGAGCACCAGTAAAGCTTTTAAAAATACGACATTGCATCAAAACACTTCACACGTGGCACTTTCTACCACTGCTTTCTTGCATCTTAGTTTTACAATGAGTTTCAAAACTCAAAACTGTTTAACGTAAATTTCAGAGCAGGTCGACGCGAGACATGCAAAGCAAGGAAAAAATGTAGAAAGACACGTTCTTTCAATGTATACTTCCGTCATGTAATACTATGTCAACAAAGATGGTATGCTGCTGAACTTTCTTCAGCCACAAAATATCTGGATCGCTTTATCGATGGGGATATCCATTCCAAACTTACACTCAGACATATTCAGATCTGTGTAATCATTGCAAAGCAAAGCAAAGCCCCCACACCCCAGGAGCCGAAACCAGTGGTAGAAAGCGCCACACGTGTACCGGAAGTGTTTCGATGTAATGTCGTATTTTTAAAAGCTTTACTGGTGCTCAGTGCATGATTTTTCATCGGGGTCTTAACTCATTGACTACCTGCTGTTTTTACATTTTCGGAGTGATTTTCCACCTATAAACGATGAATAGCAATTCGTGACTCTTTATTTGAACTACCAGGGAAAAGTGGTGCTGTCCTAAGCTACTGGAGGCTCAAGGTTTCTGAAAACGTCATTTTGATGTAGCTATTTTTTATCCGTGAAGCGACAACAATGGCCCAAGTTCGGTTTGCTTGCGATTTCTGCTAAATTTACAGCCATTTTTCATCTTTAGCGGCTGGCTGATGAGCATCATTAAGCGTGACGGTAGCTGAGAGTCCACTTTCTCAAAGAATCGAGCAAGGTGATGTACTTTGTTGTTGAATTTGGCTTGTTACTCGACGAACTGGGAATTTGGCCGGTCGAACACTTAGTACCTTTGGGACTTGACTATTGATGAATTTCTCGACCTACCGCCACATATTTTGGAATTTCTGAGTACTGAAGATGACCACAAGCAGGAATTTTTGGCAGTAGGTCGGAGTGGCTGTAGACTGTAGGCTGTATATGTGAAAGAATTGGGAGAAGGAATGGCTGCTGTCAAAAATTCTCGTCATTTCCCAGCATGCAATGTGCTCTAGATGTTGAAAATGGCGGAAAGGCCCGAATGCACTGGAACAAAAGGCTGTATCTACGCTCAGGAGAAGAATATGAACAAAAAAAGTCATTTCTAAGCTAGAAAAAGGACTGAATTTCGTTATGATGGTTGATGTTTGGTTTTTCGGCGATGATTTCCTTAAAAAACATGAAGGCAAAAAGGGGCATTTTTGTCGTTTCTCTTTGATGTTAAAAACGGTCAGTTTCGTTCTTGTCCAAACTCAAAAGGCCATATTTGGTAAAAATCGCTACGTCTCTTGCATTTATTGGATATCCAAATTTAAAGGGCATTCCATTTCCTGCTCACAACTAACAGTTAAGGCAATATTCGTGCGATTGAGAAAGTTGCAATGTTTTGAAGCATGGGAGTTTTTTACGGCCGGTTTTGGCCGGCACGGGTGCCAATGGGTTAATTTGCAAGTCTGAAACTAAGACGGGGTCTTAGGTCTTATATCTTCGTTTTCGAGGCTCTTACTTCACTTTTCATAACACCCTGACAAGACTTGTCAGGACAACTTCTGTAAGAGTTACCGGGGTGCTCGCACAGGGCAAAATGAATTATATTTAATCTGAATTCTGCTAAATTAAATGTACCATGTGATCGATTTAAAACGATCAGTACGCGACCAAAGGAAGCATTGTGCAATCGATTTTTCGTCTCATGGATATAATTTCGAGGGGGTCTTCATTTTCGAGGTCTTCATTTCTAGGGGGTCTTCGTTTTCAAGCTCTTCGTTTTCTAGGGGGTCTTGGTGTTCAAGGTTTTCTAGGGGGTCTTCGTTTTTGAGGTCTTCATTTTCTAGGGGGGGCTTCGTTTTCGAGGGGTCTTTGGTCTTCGGTCTTCGCTTTCTAGACACCCCTATCATCAACTTTGAACCTGCTCAAAAATCTCATGATAGTTAACAAATTCACCAAGTGGAGGTGAATAGTGGTGGATATTTACCTCACCGCTTTGCGGCTCAGTAAATATCCGCCACTTTCACCGACACTGAGGTAAATAATATTGTTTTAGTATATACCACACAAGCTGAATAATTAGCGAACCAAAACATAACTTTTATGTGTGACAATATACTGACAAGCGCCGGCTGCACAGAGGTGAATAGTACTTGCTAATCAGCTCCGAGTTAACCAATCAGAGGGTGCAAAAAGCACTATTCACTTCTGTTGTGTTGTACTAATCAATGATAGTTTTTGCTGTTTGACCGCACGCATGATAGTTTTGGACTTTTCAACTATCATTGACTATTGTGCGCCATTTGAACAGGGCTTAAATGTACCTTAAAGTAGTTCGTATTTGCTCAAATACTCTTAGTTTCCTGGATCTGAGTTAGCACACACTTCACCATCGTGATCTCCCTTAGTTGTTCTTTGTTTTCTGGATAACAATAAGCATAGAGTTCGAGTTACTATCAAATAATAAGAGTGCCTCATGATTGTTATCTAGTTCTGCTAGAGTAGGGGGCGGGGTGTTATGTACCAGTCAATGTTTAGCCTCAGGGGAGGGAGACTGGGCATACCCAGGGGATTTGACATTTTACCTTATTTTAATGTCAAATACTCTGCCTAGGGGCCAAGTGCAGGTGTCAAATACCCCTTCCATTGGGGTAAACAACCAAAAAAACGACTTGTCCGCTTTTGGAAATTCTTTGTACCCATTCGCTACCATGCCCTTTCTTTCTGTCTCTTGACATCCCAACATCCACGAGTTAACAACTACTAAATTGCAAACTGGCCGGCAATCTGGCACTTAACCTCAATCCCAGGCTCTTCCAAGTAATTTTCAACCTCGAAACCAGGCTCTTCTGGGTAATGGTGATGGTGATGGTGGGTTAAGAGGCTCTTCCGTGACTTGTCAAACATCCCCACCCTTGGAATCTTGTGTTATGTCAAATTTCTTCCTATTCCCCACCCACGAGAGAGGATATCAAGTCAAATTCCCTGGGTATGCCTGTCCCCCTCCCCTCCCGGGGGGCTAAACAGGGTACCCCCGATATGCTATTTGTCTACAAAGTAATAA
The DNA here is from genome assembly GCA_016490735.1 of Pachyseris speciosa. Lineage (NCBI taxonomy): Eukaryota > Metazoa > Cnidaria > Anthozoa > Scleractinia > Pachyseridae > Pachyseris > Pachyseris speciosa. The sequence goes on from JAEMWC010000711.1 coordinate 443,062, forward strand.
TACAAATATGGTACAACCTTTTCAAATCATTGTTGAATAACTCAAGTACAGGATATCATACACCCCTGAGACTTTGAATGGTAGTTTATTTACTAGTTTTCCACAATATCTCAATTTCTGGACATTAGTTTTTGAATGATAAGCGATTAGTTTTTAGTTGCATGACTTGAAACTGACCGCAGAAACGTTCATCTTTCTTATGTTTCAAATGACCCTGGATTGTCGTATTTGTAAACAGTTTCACTCTGTTGATTATTTTTCTCCTCACAATTCACAGAGACTCCATTAACGTTTATGTGAAATAAAACTACATTGTTTGATAAGCGCTTTCTTTCTCAAACAAATATCCATCGAAGTGAAAACAAGTGTGCTTAGTTTTTTTGGAATCAATACACTATTTTATCACATTACATTGCGATGAAGCTCTGTGGCCAAGAGGTCATTCTTCCTGCCTCTGACTCGGCTAACCAGGGCTCGATATCTATTAGTGGCATATATTGTGGGCTTTTTTTTCGTTTCTCTTTTTCTTCTTCATTTTTACAAGTGTTACAATTATTGTTCTCAATGGTTGAGCTGTAAAGCAAGTTTGTAATTTTAGGGGAATATATGTTGATAGGGGTCTAAAGAAATAGACTCCAACACAAGCTAAGCACAATGCATCCGATGTAAGAAAGACAGACTTCTCTCTATTCTTTTGTTTAGCGCTAAATTAGGGATACAATGCTGTTTTTTGCAAGCCTGCGTTAAGGCTAATTGTAACCTCTTGTTTTCCTTACAGCAGCCCTAAATGCCCTAAATCACATCCCCAGGCAAGGGACCTACATGCTTTTCCTCTTTTTTAAAAACTGAGCACTTTGATGCTATGTCTTCTTTATGTCAGGTACTTGCGGGAATGCGACTTTGGGAGAACTGACTTTTGGTCATCAAGTGGAATGTTTAAGGTGATGAAGGAGAACAGCAGTGCTGTAACCGTAGCTGCATCCTGCACTCGATATCGCAGGTCACTGCACCTTTTTCAGAAAATACTTCTTAAAACCAGAGTCATGGCTTGGGATGAGGAAGCTTTTTACCTGGAGCAGAGATTTGTTGGTGGAGATGGGTTTGTTTACGCTATTGTTCTGACAAAAAATCAAGTTGTTCTAACAGGGGAGTCTGATAGATTTTACACCCCAGATGACCTGGTGTTTTTGCTTTGTGGAGAGGGTATAAAACGCCCTAAAAAACCAGAAGATTTGGAACACTGGATAAGACACAACAATGAGTTTTATGAGATGATGAGACCTGTTACCCCAACGTGTGATGAACAGAAACTAGATTGACTTTGACTCTCTAATTAGATCAAACATCCTATGTGGAGAAACAGTTTTGTAGTAGATAGGCAGGGTTGTTGTGAGGGGGAGTAATTCTTAACACCTGTTATGACGGTTGCTTTGCAATGATCATGAAGCAATATCACAGCTAACAAATTTCATGTTACCCCTGCTTCAAAACTTAATGACAGTCCTGGATACTTGTAGGGTAGACCACAGTTTGTCAGTATTAAACTCATCACCAATTAATAAGGGGGGTTAGTTTCTAAAGAAACTGTGGTGCTGTGTCAGTGGGGGAGTGAAACACGAAAATTTGGTTTCTCAACAGAGTTGATAATGTAAATCGACCACCGTACAGGGATTTGATTAGCTGACGTTTCGAGCGTTAGCCCTTCGTTGGAGGGAATCAAGGAATTGTGGGTTGTGTATGGGTTATATACAGAAAATGGAACTACGCTATTGGTGGTAACATGGTAATGTGAGAAACAGGAATAAATTAATTGAATGAAAAGCTCTTGTTGATACCATGGGGATTAAGAGTGCTGATTTGAAAGATCAACTTTTGCTCAAGATTTTTACGGCTTTCCGTGGTACCTTGATGTAGGGAAAGGCCGGAGATCGACATGTGTTGTCTGGAATGGCTAGGGAGATTAAAATGCCGAGCGACTGGTTTGGATGCATCTTTGTCATCTTTCTCAACATCACGCAGATGTTCTCGGAATCAGTCACCTAGTCATCTTCCTGTTTCTCTGATGTATAACTTTTTGCATAATGTACAGGTTATGCAATAGATAACATTTGCAGAGGTACATGTGAAACCATCAGTGTTCTTAACAGATTGCTTAGGGCCCAATATTTTGCTAGTGTTTTGAATGAGAGGACAAGTTTTGCATTGCGAGTGTGCACTTTTCATTCAATTAATTTATTCCTGTTCCTAATGTTACCATGTTACCACTAATAGTGTAGCTCCATTTTCTGTATATAACACATACACAACCCACAGTTCCTTGATTCGCCTGACGAAGGGCTAACGCTCAAAACGTCAGCTAATCGAATCCCTGTACGGTGGTCAATTTACATTATCACCTCCGTTGATAAACCAAATTTTTGTTCATCACCAATTAGATGAGCTTGGGAACAGGTGCCTATAAGGTGGTGGAGCTGGACTGAACTTTGGCAGCATTGGAGGTATCCATGGCAACCCTGCAAACAGCCACCACCTGACACCGTCTCACACTGAACAAGTCAGTGGAATACTTACCTAATGCTTGCCATAGAGAAGGGGGAGGGGAGGAAGCAGTAGCAAAAACAAAGCAGCAGAAAAACAGCTAACTGCAGCAAAGCTAGGGTGAACAGCGAATGACCTTTGGACAAGCAAAGTAACAAAAACAACTGCATGAAAGCGTTGCAGAGTGCCCCTGCTAGAACTCCTGGGCTGTCCCTTTGTCCAGCACATGGGATGACTGCTGATCATCATTGTCTTGAGTTAAACTTAGCCTAAACTTCATTTTGCCACATAAAGAATGTTTTGGAAATTTAATACTTTTTATTAGAGAGCAATTTCCATTTGACCTTTTAAACGACTACACACACTGCAATAACAAATGTATGATTTTCATATATTCATTCTCAACAAATGTACTGGCAAAAATTTGATTTGTGGAACAGTCACAAACTCTTGAGGCTTTTGGTAGGTTCAACAAGTATGCTTTAAATTTGACATGCTACACAAGCACTTTCTAAGCAATGTGATTGAACAGTCCAACAATCTGTTTTATTTTAGGGTGTTGTCTGGTCATAAACTCTTCTGATCTTTTAAACTGTAATGGATGAAACAAATTGAGAACACTTGCAGAACTTGTTTTTCCAAGTCAAGTGAAAATCATTGTAATGGATAGTTTAACCCAGTTAATGTCTGTCATCTAATTTCTCCTTTAATTAATCATAATATTATTATCCTACAGAGAATGAGAATAAGAGAAATGATCTCAAGGATAACAGTCCTGATGAATAAAAAGTAATAGTAATAGGAAGTATGTGGGGCACAGCAAGGAGAATACATCAGTATGTTACTATTGGGGCTTTAATAGTTCAAATTATCTTGCTTAGTGTCTGATACCAGCAACAGCAACAACAACTTTATTGACCCTTATACTTGCAAAAATTCAGTTTACATGAAATAAAAATTAAAACTAAATGGGTGTTGGCTTCCTAAAATAACTAGAAAGTTAACAAGGCTGGGAAGCCAAATTACATAGAATAAATGGCACACACACACACAAATTGAACCATAAATAACTATAAATAAACGAAATTTACAAGTCATGGGGAAAAAGACAAATATATTAGGAATGAAATCTTGAATTTTCTAAGCCTCTCTTTTCCAAGCTTAATATTCTTCCGCTTCACTTGCTGTATAAATTTCATGTCTCTTGTTTTGTTTTCTCATATTTCAATCGCCTTCTGCCCACCTCTCTTTCTTCATTTCTACATAAATCTCGCGTAGGTATCAATTTGCTATTTGCTCTAAAGCCCCAACTATTTGGAATGATATCCCTTTGACTTTACCCAACAGCCTTACCATCAGCAACTTTAAAAAGAAGCTTAAATCATATTTCTTAAGTCTGAATTAAATCTCTGAGCTACCAATATTGTGAATGTTATACTGAACTTCTGACATTATACCTGGATTGCTGTCATTCGTTTTGCATTTCTATAGGTCTACAGATACCCATCTTTTCTATCTAGTTTATTAGCTAGCTTAGTCTACTGTTCTTTGTAAAGTAGTCTGTCTCTGACCAAAAGCCATTTAAGCCCCTGGCTTTGGCCCAACTTATGATTACTTTGTATAGAATTTTGTGTGGAATAAATAACAACAAACAACAATACGATAAATGAAGAATCAAATTTAGAGCAGCAAATAAATCACAGAAATAGCTGGGAAGAAACTCGTTACTCTAGGGAAAACAGAAACCAAGGTGACATTAATACTGGCACAGCATATATCTCTAGGATTGATCACTGAAACTATGAATTGGAGAGAACATTTGGATAGAAAATTTACCAAGGCTCCAAAAACTTAGTTAAGTGTCAGGTTCACTTTGAATTTGATTTGAATGTTATTGTTGTCACTATGTGTATCATCATCATCATCATCATCATCATCATCATCATCAATCATCATCATCATCAATCATCATCATCATCATCATCAACTTGAGTACACTTTAAGGGAACTTTCTTCTTGTTTCTGGCTTTTTCTTCTCCAACTGTATAAATGAGTGTGTAGGTAAATAATTATACCAGTTTTGAAATAATGCTTGATGGCAAATTCAGCAAGATGATTGAGTATAATGTCTTCCCAGCAAAGGATAGTTTTGCTCTGTTATTGTTAAAAGCTTGCTGTAACATGCAGAAAGTCCACAGATTTCCCATTTATTATTCTTTATTAAAAAGAATTAGAAATATAATTATTGGTTACTATGGGTGGTGGTGTGAGTGGTGTGTGTGTGTGGGGGCTTTTAACTGTACATTTCTTGGTTTCCATGACCCTGGTCAGATGCAGGTCCAAGGGAAATGGTGGCTGTTTTCCTATAACAGAAATGGCGAGGGTGCAACTTTCTTGGGGGATCCAGGACATACTCCCCCTTTAGAAAAAGTTAAGGATTTTAAAGTATTCCAGTATTCAGGCTTTCCTGCATTTCCAGATCTCGACTTTTTCCATACGCCCAAGAAGAATGGTGACTAGCATCCAGTCCGTTTCCAGTAAGAAAGACAGATGCTTCACAATCTCATACCCAGAGTAGGCATGTATAGATTGTGCTCGGCAACTTTTGAGCAACTTTTAGCGTTTTCAGCAACTTTTTGTAGTGCGAGCAACCTGGAGCAACTTTTGCCTTCCTCGGCAACTTTTGAGTCAACAAATAATTAAAAACTGACCAAACCATCATAAAGGTATTTATTAAAAGGTTTTTATTAAAACTGGTCAAAACTAAGGATGTCGTACATTCTTACAAATAATTTATAAAATAACACGTGCGCCCACGAACTGGACAGCAGCTATCTAACGTGCGCTTACATCCAGCGGTTATTTGCTCCAACAATAGAGCTTGCCGCCCGCCATCTTGGTATTTGCTGCAGTGCGAGGCGTCACAATTAGAAGCTGAAATGTCTGACGAGGAAAATGAAAATAATACAGATATTGACCCTACTGAGGTTACCATAGCCGCTGGGGCAACTCTTAGTAGTCAGCACTATGATGTCTATTGCAAACATTGTGATCTTTACTCATTAGAAACGTCATTAGAAAATACTTTCTATTTAACAATTAGATTATGAGGTCGAGATTTCTATTGCGTGATAGCTGATGAGTGCGCAGCCCGAATCAGCTATCACGCATAGAAATTGAGAGCGAATAATCTAATTGTTGTAGTATAAATCTACTAGTCATTCAAAACTTAACAAGTAAATTATCCAAATCCTCCTCACAGACACTTCGAAAACGCGAAGAAGCGGGCTGAATTTTGTTGACAACCACTACTCACTATCTATCACAGAATAGATATCGAGTAGCATAGCCAATCAGAGAACGGCATTCGTGATAGAACGCTAGTAAATTTATACTAATATTAGTTACGTTGAGCTTAAAGATTATATTGATCACAACAAATGATGTTAAATTACACATACAAGGTCATGTTTTGAGTAGCAATCTAGAACAAAATGACTTTCAAAAGTAAGCAACTTTTCTAAATTTGGCCGGGCAACTTTTAAATTTTTGAGCAACTTTAGAGCAACTTTTGGGTGTATTGTCAAGCAACTTTTGCTGGATTTACTAGCACAATCTATTCATGCCTAACCCAGAGTCCTCAGACTCTTTGGTCAGCGGTTAGTTACGGGAGAGAGCGTAAGGGATAATGAACTGCTTGAACCGCCAGTAAAACAATGGAAGCCGTTACGGGCCAACCAATCAAAAAATTTGATTTTATGCCATTATCCTAGAGTCTCTCCTGGCGACTAACCGCTGACCAAAGAGCCTGAGGACTCTGGGTAGACACACTTCTCAGCTGTCTAAACCAACTTCAGAGGATGGGGCGACTGGATAATTTACTCTTGGTTTTTGTCGCCATTAGTTTGACTGTGTTACTGTTGATAAGACTTTTAGGAATTTATGGAATAATTGTTCCTCTCCTGTATATGTTTTTCGACGTAAACTGGAGTTTTCGTGTGCTGTGGATTGTCCTAAGGAATCTGATATTCAACAGAAAGGCAAACACGGATTTTACGGGTTTATATGAAACGATTTTTGTCGTTCTACCGACGGATATAGATCTCAATCTTCACATGAATAATGCCAGGTAAGTGCAAGGAATCAAAATTAACCTAACTGTAAAAAATCTCCTAATGTTCGCTGCTATTTTAAGCTTAACATGCATGTGTTATGAATAAGTAATGCGGCATGAGCTAGTATTTAAAAGAGAAAAGGGAGAATTTGGCTTTTGGCCAAGTCTTTTGTATCTCTAATATAAGCCACTTCTTTATCCCAAAGTATAAAGGATTTGGTGCTTTTTGGTGTGCCATAAGTTATATGATAGATTTTGGGAAATAGCTGCCTCTAATTCTTTGAACGGCGGCCATGTTTGTGGCAAGAACAATAGCGAAATTTGACTCTATTATTATGCAACCTTGAGCTAAATTTTTCTATTGATTTGGCACCAACATGGCCTTCTTGTCACATGAGTGCAATCAAAGAATCAGTCAATTTCTGCCAATGACCATATTCCATCTTTTGGTGATCAAATTAGGAGTCATTATTTAATTGCTCTGAAGTTATAACTGGAGGGAGTCATCGTTATAAATATAGGTAAGACAAGGCAACAAAGAACATTTATTTTTATTCCTTCTTCTCAAGGACCATAAGACTATGGAATAAACTACCCACGGAAATGGTTGAGTCAAACTCCTTGGCTTTCTTTAACTCTAAATTACTCCCCTACTTAGCAAAGAATTACTAGAGATTTCTTATTTTTAGAATTTTTACTCTATATAACAATTCACTTATTTTTCACATAATTTTTGCTCTATATTACGATTCACTTATTTTTAAATCTGTATTATCTTGTTTGTTAATTTTATCCGAGCATTGTATATATTTTATGATCATTTCTTTTAATAGTTGGTGCAATGTCTGTAAAAGATTTTACCAACTTAATAAATGTAGATGTAGATTTACACAAAGAGAGGCTGATCCTACCCAGTCAATTGTTGTCACAGATTGGCAGCTGGTGTATTCTTGCATTATTTAATAATAATAATATAATAATAATAATAAATAATAATAATTAATAATAATATTAATAATTTAGAACTTATATAGCGCATTTTCCATGTGTATATGATCAAATGCGCTTTACAAGCAGATGAAATTGGAATTTGGAAATGTTGGTTTTTGTGGAGAGGGGAAAACCGGAGAACCCGGAGAAAAACCTCTCGGAGCAGAGAAGAGAACCAACAACAAACTCAACCCACATATGACGCCGAGTCCAGGAATCGAACCCGGGCCACATTGGTGGAAGGCGAGTGCTCTCACCACTGCGCCATCCCTGCTCCCCAGTCCTCTCTATAACAAGAGCTAAAATTGGTTCCCCTACTTTAGCCTGTGATCTAGCCTGCATGGCAGGCATAGAAAGGAGATGGGAAAGAGGGAAAAGGGAAAGGAAAGAGAGGAATTTGAGAGAGAAAGGAGAGGAAAGGAGAGGAATTTGCTAACCTGCATGGCTGGCATAGAAAGTGGAGGGGAAAGGACAAAAAATAAACTGAAACTGAGAAAAAGGGAGAGAGGATTGGGGAGAGGAAATTAAAGGGCATTTACTTTTCTCTCCCCAGTCTCCTTGCTCTTTTCCCTCCCTCTCTTTTCTGCGCCTGCCAGGCCGGCTGCCATGATCAAACTATTCCTCTAGGGCCACCTCCTATGGGATATATTTGCAAAAAGTAATAGACCACTTCCAAGTTGTTTTGAGCCTCTTAATTAAAGCAAGGCTAAGTGTGTGCTCTTTCTTTTGAAAATGAGTTCTCAATCATAACAACAATCAATAAAAACTGACATCCATATAAAATCTTTGCATGAGGACTCGCTTTGAAGCGAAAGCTGAAATGAATTCGGAAAAGGCCTATCAGTGGGCACTGTGTGCTTGTCAGTCATGTTGAGGTTGAAGGGGTTGAGATAGTCTGTGTGTGGAGATGGCTGATGAGGTCGATCTGTGCACAGAATGGGTGGTGAGAGCTTGGGCAGTGGATGAGGGGGACGTCCTCATGAGGTTAAGCTTTCCTGGCCTATCATTGCTGTGCTCCAGCTGTCCTGTTGTCCTCACATGTCTTGGCACCTTTGTAGATTGAGTGGTGCCACCTTACCTAGTCCATAGTAGATTTTCCTATGAATAAATATTATTAGTGTGTGTCCCAAGCCCTAAGTGGCCTTGTTTGATTGCTTCACTTGTACTTAACAACATTTATTAGATTATGAGCTCAAGATTGCTATCGCATAGAAATCGAGAGCGAATAATCTAATTGTTTTAGTATAAATCCTCTAATCATTCAAAACTAAACAAGTAAATTATCTAAATCCCCCTTGCAGACACTTCAAAACGCGAAGAAATGGCCCCCATTTTGTTGACAACCGCTATTCACTATCTATCACAGAATAGATAGCGAGTAGCGAAGCCAATCAGAGAATGGCAGTTGTGATAGAATGCTTGTAGATTTATACTAACAGTAAGTATATTTTGCAAAATAAATCACTTGGGGTATGGATATTTTTTAGAACAAAACATTACGAGCATAACCTGTTTTCAACTTCTCTACAGATACCTCCGTGAATGTGACTTCGGGAGAATTGACTTTTGGATCACAAGTGGAATGATGAGTGTGATGAGAAAGAATAACTGTGGTGTGACAATAGCAGCTTCCAGTGTGCGTTTTCGCAAGTCACTGGAACTTTTTCAAAAAGTGTATTTGAAAACCAGAGTTGTTGCTTGGGATGAAACTTCTTTCTATCTGGAGCAGCTATTTCATGATGAAGATGGCTTTCTTTATGCTGTTGTTCTAACAAAGAATAAAGTGGTTCAAGCAAA
>JAEMWC010000711.1:457500-467413 GCA_016490735.1 Pachyseris speciosa
TCTGACAATATCCCCCAATGGGGAGGTGTAGAGCAGATATAAAATCGGTCCAAGCACGGAGCCCTGTGGTACTCCGCACTACAGCGAACTCGTGACAGACCGCGCACCACGAATGCTCACAAAATGAGTTCTGTCGCTAAGGTATGATTTAAACCAGGCCAGAGCTAGATCGCGAAGACCGAAGCGGTTTGCTAATCTCTCAATCAGTATAGTGTGATCAACCGTATCGAAAGCGGCCGAAAGATCTAATAAAAGTAAGATGACAGTCCTATTCCTATCAACGTCTAAGATAATATCATTAAAGACTTTGACTAAGGCTGTTTCGGTACAATGAAATTGTTTATATGCAGATTGTAGTATTTCATCAAGTCCATTACTAGAAATGTAATTAATCGACTGAGATGCCATCACCTTCTCAGTAAGTTTAGACGTGAACATCAAATTTGAAATAGGACGAAAATTCGAAAAAACTTGAACATCAAGTGTGGGCTTTTTGAGAAGAGGATTCAACAATGCAAGCTTAAAACAGTCTGGAAAAAACAGCTGAACATAAAGACTGATTTACAATGTGAGTATATATATGTAAATACCTTGCCTAAACAGGCAAAAGAACTGATCTGCACTGCTTCAAAACAGAAGCAGGGACGGGATCAAGAGGACAGGACTTGATGGTCATCTTACTAAGTAATTCCGAGGCATCAGACAATGTTACAGACTTAAAACATGGCAAGGTACGCTGATGGACAATGGCATCGGACTCCACAACAATATCAGATGTGGAGTCAAGTGAGTTTCGCAGAACTGTAATCTTCTCACCAAAGAAGTCAATGAACTTGTTAGCAAGATCACCATCGGACGCACACCCTGAAGGATACTCCGCGGGCACGCGCTTATGTAGGAGCTTATTTACCGTATTGAAAAGAGTTCGGGGATTATTACTACTCTCCCGTATAATGCCTGAGTAATAGTCAACTTTCGTTTTCTTGATCAAAGCGTTCACTCTAAGGCATTGTTCCTTAAATCTAGAATAATCCGATTCTCGTTTTGAAGAACGCCAGCGCCGCTCGAGAGCTCTGCGTTTTTTCTTTTCAGATCGTATTTCCTCAGTGTACCATAGGGCGGTTGGGTGAGGAGTAATGGTCTTAGTCTTCGGAGGCGCGTGTCTGTCCAACAACGACTTTAATGTAGTGTTATACTCATAAACAAGTTCACCGAGACTAAAAGAAGCAGCATCCCTTACTAGCCTGGTGCTCTCCAACTGACCACAAAACTCGCTGAAATCGATATCACGAATTTTGCGATATGAGATTCGTTTACGCTCGAGTGGTATTTTAGCAAGGTCCAACAAGACTGTGCACAGCAAGATGATCCGAGACAAAAGGATTGTCCACAGTACAGCAGCCAACTAATTTCTTATTGACAATGACATTCGTCATCATAGTGGTCAAAATGTTGTGGACTCACAAGGCGCAGCCGAGTGAGTCCACAACAAATTTTCACGCAAGCAGCGTTGCCTAGACTCTTATTGACAATAGCAAATTAGCCAATCAGATTGCAAAGTTACTAGCAATTGTGGTACAACAAGACCAACAAACAAAACCTGGGCCAGAACCCGTAGGCTAACCCATGGGCTACCCTATGGGCTACCCTGAATAATTATAAAACAAATATTTTATTAAAAAAAATATCAGAAAAATCAGAGTCATAGACGCCACGGGACTGCATCTGTGATCCTGTTCATGTACAATGAAGCCGCAAACGGAACTACAATCTCGGACGAAACTACTTGAGAAAATAGGCCTTCTAGCACCCAAAAATCCTTCTCCAATGTGTATGAGTCAACAATATCCCTTAAGTAACTCCCCCCCCCCCCTCCCCCTTTTCAATGTTGAAGTTGGGAAGCCGCCATTGTCAGGGAAATTGTTAGGAGGCGCAGACAACATTGAATTGGGGGAGGGGGGGGGGGGGGCTTTGAAACTCAGTTGACCACTGTTTGCACGTACAAAGGCTTCTAAGCTCAGTTTTCTCAACAGTTTTGTCCAAGATTGTAGCTGGACTCTCAAACCATAACAGTAACCTCTTTCGAAGCATCGTTTGATGTCTTCTGCTCTTAGGTCAACGAAAACCCTTTCTTTCCAGAACTTTCAGCAGCGAATTCGGTGCCGTATTCGTACATTTGAGAGGCAACGCTACGAAGACATGCGCGGATTTGAACACGCGCAATTTTGGGCTTCAGCAAAATGAGTTGTTCTTGAGTTTTTAGCAGTTTTTGCAAATTGAAGTATGTTGGCCTTGTGTCGTCGTTTTACCGGTTGCCTCTCATAGACCGGAATGCCTGGTAGGACCTGCTAACAGGGCACACTAAATGTAATACTACCAACTAAAAATTATTGGGATATTTCATAAATATTTCATATTTCATATTTCATAAATAATGCTAAGTAAAATGACAGGTCAGTACTGTCTTGCAAATGTCCCTTATACGTAGAACATAAAAAGCAACTTTTACAGCCCTCCTGCATGTAAGTCTATGTTGGCGATCTACCTTTCTAACAAGTAATCTTGCAGAACTGAATAAAAATGTGTGTCAATCCCAGCTTCAACGTTCTTATGAACAAAAAGAGTGGAGTGTATTCCAGTGGGCTTCCATAAGGGTATGGCAATGTGAAGATCACCGAATTTTTTAAATATCTCAAAAGTAACCTATGGGTGACATAAGATTTCAAAGCGCCAGTTTATGTGCTTGATACCCTTTTCAACAATGGTTGGTGTTGATCGTTTTTCCAAATTTGCACCCCGCCACCCGAGTTTTCATAGCATACACACAGATACAGAGACTCTTTCGTTTTCATCGACTTTTAATATATTTTTTATGGGTTTGTAATTCTTTCACTCAACTCAATAATTTAGGGCCTGTTTATATGAGGTTTTCTAGCCCGGTTAGGTGGGCTGGCCTGCTCCCGGGAGCCTGCTTTACCGTGCTGGTTCGGCTTATGCCTTATTTCTTCAAGTTTATATGAGAAGGCGGGCTGGCCCTCCTACCGAGATCTCAGTTTTTTGAGCCGAGATCTCGGCAGGCCGGCCAGCCCGCCTTCTCATATAAACACAAGCATGAAGAAATAAGGCATGAGCCGAGCCATGCACTGCCCGCTAAAGCGGGCCAGCCTGCCTAACCGGGCTGGAAAACCTCATATAAACAGGCCCTTAGCTCCGTGGCATCTATAACTCAGGCATTCAGTTATTATAATTAGCCATTTTTAAAATCAGGATTTTTTGTAACATAATATCATTTTTTAAATTATCAGGGTACCCCAAAAGGTAGCCCATTGGCCCTGGCCCGGGTTTTGTCTGCACTAGACTGCATTGCAGCCGGGCTTGACTCGCAAACCGTACGTGAAAACCTGGATATCGTTCTCGGGTGGATTCACTGTCTGCGACGTAGGCTATATTGACGTAATACGTCAATTTACTAGCATGATTATCCAAGCCTAATGTGTGAACAAAAGCTCCTATACCTCCCGTCTGCGCTACCGTTGCAGTGCTCTTTGGGACTGAGCTGGAGTCAAGCCAACTGGGAGGGAGCCCACACATGGACTCCTGGAAAAAGATTGTATCATCATCATCATCATCATCATCATCATCATCATCATCATCATCATCATCATCATCATCATTATTATTATTATTATTATTATTATTAATGCTTTAGAAATACACAGGCAAGTAAAAACTAGCGATATAATGTTCCGACGTTTCGGCGACCTCATGACGCCATTCTCAAGGAATGAATAATACAAGCGATTTCAACGGAGTACGTTCTTAGATTTACATTAATGGGGTTAATTTAAATAAATACTTTGGCGTGGGTCGAATCTGTCTGTACATTCAAGCGTGGTCTTAATTGTTTGATGTACAGCATTTCGTTAATTAAACAATCAAATTTGTTCCTTCATTTTTTCAGTACTTTGAAACAACTAAGGAGGTCTTCAGGGACTGCGCTCGCGTGGTCATTATCATAATGTTTCCGCACAGAGGATGAAGTGCTGTTGTGGCTAACCACGCGTGCATGCAGATGTCCACGAGTATAACCAACATAGCTGCCTGTATCGCACAGGTTACATTGAAAAGCGGTAAACTACGCACTGTTGGTTAACTAGCTTTGGGCCACATCCCACAAGCTTTACGTCTTCATTGCTTGTTTTATTGATATGTGGGTACTTGAGCCTGAGTATTAGCTATGCCATGCTGATGAGGCCTAACAAGGCCGAAACAGCTGTCCATGGCTGCTAATGCTTGGGCTCAATCTTTGCTTTGGTAGATTTAAGGGGTAATTCCCGCTACCTTGTGGCCTTAGTGCCCTTAGAGTGGCTTCAGCTTACTTTCACATTAATTTGTGAAGTATCCTACATTTGATTGACTTTGTTCTGTGTTCTCCAACACAAATATTTCTTGATTTTATGAGACATTTTGATAACAATCTTTATCCTTGTCACAACATTTATACTTGTCACACCCTACAAAGAGTGAGATTATGCTCTTATCTAAAACCAGTACTGTGGGGGTCTACTCCCAGGGGGGTGCGGCCCCAAAGGGTATGGTTGTTTTAGTCGTTTTGGTCTGAAATAGGGTATCAGTTTTGATGATTTTGGTCTGAAATAGGGTATGGTAGGTGCACTCTTGTCTTGAATTCGGTATGTTTTTTTAGAAGAAGCTACTTCTTCATCTTTAGCCGATAATACCATCAACAAAAGCCCTTCTTTTTTGTCTTTTAATTCTGTTTACACCAACTTTGTACGTGAAATAGGTCTGAAATAGGGTATCAAATTTTTGGTCAGGTCTGAAATAGGGTAGGGAAAATCGCAGATTTTGGTCTGAAATAGGGTAAGGGTTTCAGGAAGCGGGCCGCACACCCCCACCCAATTTTTCTGGGAGAACCCCCCCGGGGGGGGGCTTACTCCACCCGTTACTATCGGAGATTGCTTTGCTAAAATGGTTAACAAATCGAGACTACTCGATGTAACTGTAGACGACAGGCTGACATGGACACCACACCTACCTGAAGTGAAAAAGAGCTTTGCCAATAAACTCAACCTATATTGAAAAAATTCCTACCTAAGAGCGTTTTGGAACAATTCTATTTTAGTGTTATTTTTCCTTCAATTATTTATGGCCTTGTTACATGGGCAAACTGTAGCAACTCTGAGCTATTCAGGTCAATTGAAAATCTCCATGGCTGAGCCGCAAAGTTAATCTACAACTTAGGGAATGACACTCCTTACGAAGACTCGCTAATTTAGCTTATATCTTATACCTTAGCTTATATCTACAAGACCAAATTGTTTAAGCTGATGTATAACGCTTGCAACGATTGATTACCTGTTCAACTAAGTGGCAATATTGTTACTAAAAGAAATACCCAGTACTTGTTAAGAGGATCAGACAAAATTGTTGTCCCAAGGTTGATGCCCAAGGTTTCAATCACGCTATTTTGAACAGTCTGTTGATTACAGGGATGCTATTCTCTGGAATACATTTACACTCAAACACCCGGATATAACTCACGCGGAACGCTGGACTATAGATTCAGTTAGACTAAGTAAGATTCATGAACTAAGAGATTTTCATTTCAAATTGACATCAGTGCCTCAACTGCTGATCAGTATAGCAACAACAATTTTATAATGGTCTTGGTATTTTAAGTTTATATATTTTTAATGGTCTTGGTTTAATTAAATTTGTAAATTACTGTAATTTATTATTTATTATTTGTAATTATAGTTTTAGTTTTAGATGCATGACCCCATAAGCACTTAAGCTTTAACTACCATCGTGCTGAAATAAAGTGGATGTCTGTATAATGCCCGGGGCAGGGGGCGGGGTACTCCCCTATGTGGCCTATACGGGGACATGCCGCTGGATAGGTATGGTTTTTGGCTCCTCCGTCCTAAACCGGGTATATAATTTCAAGCGAGTTGTCCTGAAAAGGGTCTGGACCCGTCCTAGACAGGGTATGGTTTTAAGACTGTCGTCGACTATATAGCGTGCGAGCAGGCTCTCCTGTTTTTTGTTGCGGGGTGAATCATGCTTGCAAGCTATTGACTATTTAGCAATCCGAACGGAATCCGAAATTGGAGACGTTTATCTGTATTTATTCAGCTGGTCATCAGTCACCATTACACCATTTTCAGGACTGACAAGTGAGAGTGTGGATATATGATGTTGTCCTTTGTCCTAAACAGGGTCTTCAAATAGAGGGCGTTGTCCAAAACAGACTAAACAGGGTCAGGATTTCAAACCCAAAGCGGCACCCCTATACTCAAACGTGAGTCAAGTACCCCCCCCCCCCCTCCGGGGGATATAATGTATGTCTATTAGGGTTAGATACATTATGCTTGAAAATTTGAGCATTATGCTTTTGAGCATCACCCTCAAAACAACAGCATTATGCCTAAAATTATGCTCGAGAAGTAGCATTATGCTCGACTGATCTTGTTATATTTGATGCTCTTTCCCATCCCTGCAGACAAAAAAATACCTCCATAAGTCAGAAACACAACATTTTATTGCATTAATTACAATTTTACAAGCAATAAACAACAAATACTGCTCAAAAGCTCTCAAAATGCCTTATTTCAATGGAACTCTCTGTCGTCAGGATACTCTCTGATCAGTTCACTAGCGGGGACTGTTATGAATATTAATTTATTATTATTATTATTATTATTATTATTATTATTATTATTATTATTATTCTCTTTATGCTGAAAAAAATGCCTATTATGCCAGCATTATGCTCGATGCTCTGACTATAGCATTATGCCCAAAATTATGCCGGCATAATGTATGTAACCCTAATGTATGTACGTGGTTGGGCCACGCGTGACAATGTTGACGATTCTGTTGTCAGTTACATTTCTGTTGGGTATAGGCTTTATGAGCTATATCCAGGAGAAGTTTTAATACATCGTTTCTAAATTGCGCTCGTGTTTCTGTCGGAGAAACAGCTTTCGTTACGGCGAAATTTCGCTGTATTTGGCTCAAAGGAGCCTTTGATTCCGTACTGACCCAATGCCCACGCTTTACGGTCCTCCGTACACGATCCCATGACCTTTGTCGGCGTAAATGTCACGTGAGAAACGAGTAGGAGTTCAAGGTGTTATTACGCAGTTTGGGAAGTTTGCTTGATGTTGTTTCTCAGTTTTATGAATAGTTAGTCTTGAAATACAGAGCAAGGAGGACTACGATGTCCAGCAAGACAACATTTTTAAAAGTCGTACTGCTTGGTGATGGTGGCGTCGGGAAATCGTCTCTTATGAACCGATTTGTAAGCAACAAATTCGACAACCAGTCTTACCACACGATCGGTGTGGAATTCTTGAACAAGGATGTTGTCGTGGATGGAGAATCGTACACGCTACAGATCTGGGATACAGCTGGCCAGGAAAGGTTCAAGAGCTTAAGAACACCGTTTTATCGAGGATCTGACTTGTGCTTGTTGGTGTATGCGGTTGATGATGTACAAAGCTTCAAAAATTTGATAATGTGGAGAAAGGAATTCCTGTATTACGCTGACGTCCGTAAGGAAGAGAACTTTCCATTTATCCTGCTGGGGAACAAAATTGACGTTAACGAGAGAGTTGTGTCACAGGAAGAAGCGCATAATTTTTGCAAGGAAATCGGGGGAATACCTTACTTCGAAACGAGCGCGAAAGACTCCACCAATGTCGCCGTTGCTTTTAACGCAGCAGTGAAACGGCTGAATGAATTGGAACAGACCAGGGCTAAAAGTGACTTCTCTGCTACGGAGGGAGTGAATTTGTCAAGAGTTAATAAGAAGGAGTCCCCTGGTTGCTGTGAATAATTGTTGGCATTAATTTGCCTTGATTCTTGGGATGTTATTTTTGATATAGTTACATAAGCTTAATTGGTGTAAAGTTTACACGTGTACCTTGTTAATTCTCACACCAGAATATAACTTAAGTAGATCAGTGGGCTGTTTCTCCAAACCGCCACGTTTTAAGCTATGTTCATTTTTCTCAGATCCCAACTGTACTGACACAGACTTTCCTAGGACCCAGTTTGTATTGCTACATGCTGGATCTTTGAAAGTCTTTTCCAGTAGAAGTATGTATCCACAATGGTTTACTCCTAATAAATTATTGTGGATTACCATTGACAAGTAGAGCATTGTAGCCTGTGAGCAAGTTCTCTATTGGGATCTCATGCGGGATTTGTTTCAGGCGAGAGGATTGGGATGGGGTGAGAGAAGGAGAGCTTGCCACAATGACTGAAGAATTTTCATTTCCTCCCTGGAAACCGCAGGACAGCAAGAAGATGGATTAAATTCCACCAGAAGTATGCAATTCTATAGCCGCTTTTCAATCAAGCCACAGGAGCAGTTCCAAGTAACAAAGCAGACAAGCAGTTGGATGCTTATATTTTGGAAAGAATAAGTTACAGCGGTAACAATTTTCCTTCTTGTTTTTTGAGGAGAAAAATAATATTTTGCAAGTAAATATAAACTGCAAAGCAACTGATCCATTCAAACAAACAGAGGAATACTTTGCCGTTAATGAACTCCATAGTAACTGATCCATTCATATATAAAGGAATATTTCACATTTACAGTAACAAACTGTGAAGTAACTAATCCATTTCTGATATACAGAAAGATATATCCATTTCTGTATGTACAAAGGAATATTTCTCCATTAATAAACCCCAAAGCATCCGATTCATTTGTATATGCAGAGGAATATTTAACTGTCAATAAACTGCGAAGTCATGCAAAGCTTTGCAAAGACAGCACCAATCATTGAGCCGAGCAGAGCCGGTTGAAAGAAGTTTTCTTTTCCAAAGTGATGGGCCTGGCTTCTGCATTGAACTTTGTCAACTTTAAAAGAACCACAGAGTTGACAGAAATCCTTCACCAAAGGAACAAAGAGCTTTTCTTCCTTGCTCAGCTTTCTTTTTTGGACTGAATTCCGGTATTATTTTCACATGTCCCCAGGAACACAATCACATTTAAAAATTTGTGGCAGGTTGGGCAAGGCTGTTGTCAATCATATTTGATTGATGATAGGTCATTTTTCAGCCAATGGTATTTCCCTTTGTCCAGGCAAAGGAGAAATGAAAATTCTTCAGTCATCACAGCAAGCTCTCCTTCTCTTGGCCCTGCCCCAATCCTCTCACTGCTTGCTTCGCTCACCACTCATGCGACTCACGCCTGAAATTAATTTCGCGTGACACCCCAATAGAGAGCTTGCTTGCAGGCTAAGAGCATTGGCAAGAGCTTTTAGTATAGTGATGGCTGGCCATTTTTCTTGCCTGAAAAAATTCAGGCTTGTACATAGAAGCCTGAATTTTTTTCAGGCTTTATTTTCACTACTGCTTAAGAGTGTTTATAACTGTGATGATCACTGGCATCCTCATTCTTTAATCTGCAGTTCAAATGTATGATTTTCATATTATTCATTCTCACAAACGTTTAGTCCATTTTCAAACTCCTGTCATTTCCTGTCTAAGCTTTTTCCAAACATTGGTACCTGATTTCTAGTAGCAGTTTGTATGCTCCTCCAAGTTACTGCATTTACAGTGTATGATTGCATGTAAAAGTAGAAATGGACCCAGATTCACACCCTTATTGTACCACACATTTTTAATTTATTTAATATTAATGTATTAATGGTAAAGTGGTAATATGACTGTGGTGCAATGTTAAATCAGATGTTTATATTGATGGCACAGAATAGTTTGTTATGCCAAGACTTATTATTAATGATGTGGATATCACCCTTGGGAGGTTATTGGTAATGTCAATGGCAAGGGGACCTCAAAAGGGAGGAGCATGGCAAAGAAAAAAAAACAACCCTTTCCTTTGAGCTTTAATATATATAACTTACATTACTGTTTT